>CM076575.1:107384900-107690596 GCA_034641835.2 Pinus albicaulis
GAGATACAAAGGTACAAGGTAACATCAAACCAAGATTTAGAATCCTAGGACCTAGCCTTCCTGGATTCAAAGAGGGATCTCTCTAGTAGGTGCAAAGATGTGAACTTGTTTGCTGATTGGGGTTGATTTTAGGCTAGATGTTAAGTGCAGGGTATTTTGATTGTTTTTGGTTGGGTATGATGCTCATATGGGTTTAGATAGAAAACAAGGAAGATTTTTATGTCATTGGGCAATAGAGTCAAACAAGGTCATGAAGGAGTTCATCAATGGTTTCAAGAGCATTTGCAGGGCAATTTAACTTGGTTGGTGGATATTTAAGGTTGTGAAGGATAATGAGATGGACATTAAACTTGAGAACAACAAGCTAATAAAGGGCAGAAGTAGAATCCTTTATATACATGTAAACTGAGAGAGTTATAATATTTATAAGCATAGCAAGAGAGTCAACGGGTTAAGCAACACCTAATCCATAATCAACCACTGGAAGCAGATAATCAACCAAGACAACATTCAGATAAAACATATAAAGGCAAAAATTGTTTAATCTTTCATGTATTTTATCATCAAGAGTAGGAAAAACATTTAAGTTGCACAAGTAACTATAACCATAGAAGAAGAGACAAACCCTAGCATCCACAGTGACAGCTATGAGAGTTCCTTGAGACAATTTTAACTAAGTAATGCAAAGAGCATGGTTAAGAGAGACTTCTTTGAAAAGCTATAGGTAAAGCTGCTTCAAAAGATGATTTCAAGAACAGAGTACTTCAGAGGTAACAATATGCAGGGCTAGCCATAAATCATAATTGATACTAACTGATATAAATCATTCCAGAAAATAGACAAGCCAAAAAATTATTAGAGAGAAAAAGATGAATTCTCTAACATATCTTAAGCAAAAGAAAACATTTAGGCAATGAAGGAAACAAACAGATCTAAGGTGCCATCAAAAAGCATATCTTAGTCTAAATTTTTTGTCCTACTACAGCATAGATGGATGGAAAACATATGAGAAACTTAGAAAACATTAACAAGAGAAAACTTCACCATCAACCAAACCTATGAATCCTGCAAACAGTCCTTCTCCATCAACAAGTGAATCAGATCATGCATAAGCTCCAAGACATCAATTTCTCATCAAAGGCTTCAAGGGACTATGTATTACTTCAGCATAAGTCATCAACATCCAAAAAATTATACAAGAGCCTCATGCTCTATTTATGGAGAAAATGAGGAGGTGGAAACCCTAAGAGGCTTCCAAAAACCCTAATTCAGCCATAAATGTCATAAATGTGCTTAATGACCATGCAAGGCCCAAGACACATAAGAGATAAGGAAATAAATGAAACACACCAAAACATAACTCCCTAATCAAATCAGGAGTTTTTTATCCACGAAAATATTAAAAAACTAATTTTCCATTAATTAGTGTCTTTTGTTGACTTTTTGGCAAAACGTTGTCTCTGTGCGTAGCTCCATATCAGCAAAAATTGGGGTTTGTTGCAGCTGATTTTTGGACCCCTTCCCGACATTGGATTCGGGTCCGTGATAGCTCATTGGAAATATTAGAGAGTCTAATTTCCAGAAATACTTGAGATGTGATGAATGGATGCCATTTACCTACTAAAAAATCAAATCTCCCATGACTGCTCAATGCGTAGCGCCAAGCCTGAAAAGGAGGCAGAAAGGTCATTTTTGAGGTGTTTTTGGACCTTTTGAGGGGGAAAAAATGCTCCAAATTATCCAAAATTTTTTGTGGAGACTGTTGGAGACATGAAAAACCCATAAATTTAAACCTTAGCAGCTGAGGATGCCCCAAAAAAGAGCGTAACGCCTAGGGTGTTGCGCTCCTAGGGGCCAAAATTTGGAAAAGACAAAAAGTGTCCGGATTTTCTTCAAAATTGGTGGGTAAACCCCTCAAGGGGTTTTAGACACCTGTTGAGAAGTATCAGCCAAGATCCCGAGGCTGTCATGAACTTTGGGCCTTTTTAGCTCTTCTAACTCTAGGAGGGCTTGCCTCAATTTAACATTGGCAATCATGCTCTTCCTTGCATAGTGTTTCACCATTTTCTTCTGGAAGGCAAGGCCCCTCTTGACCTATTTGAAATGTTTGTGCTCCTTCTTGTAATAGTATATGACTTTTTGTGCTCTTTCAAAATCATTTTCCCATTCTTGAAGCTGGGCATCTTTTTCTAGGAGGAATAATTTTGTGTTTATCCCTTGGTCTTCATTATCACTGTCTAGATCAACAAATGAGGGGGCCTTGAGAAACCTTTTTAATCCTTTAGCTCCTCCTGATTGGTGCCTTTGAATCAACACTCTTCATTTTTTCTTTGCCTTTGTTTGATGATTTGGTATTTTGTGAGGAGGTGGCTCTTTGCCTTTTAGAGGCAGCAAACACACTCCTTTTCCCTCTATGATAAGTGCATGAGAGAGGGGAAATCATGGGAGTCTCAAAGGCAATGTTGGCATCAATCTGTCCTTCACTATGCTCTTATTTTTCTATGTCTTCTATGGACTGATCTTTGTCAAGATAGTCATGACAGTTGTCATGACTGCCATGACTCTTTCTTGGACTGTTTTGGGCACTTAGATAGCTTCCTCCCTCATTTGGTTGTTCTTCTTCTTCACTGTTTTCCTCCTCTTCATTATTGTCATCTTCCTCTTCATCATCATGTTCACTATTTTTATCTTTGTGACTATAATAACTGGTTTTATCTTTGTTTTCTTCTTCATCATCTTGCTGCCTTGGCCATTGTTGCTTTCTTCTTGGCCACTTTCCTCTTCTTCATTTTCTTCTTCACTATCCTCTTGATCATCTTGTTGCCCTTGGCCATTGCAGCTTTCTTCTTGGCCACTTTCCTCCTCATCATCTTTGTCATCTTCCTCTTCATCAACTTCTTCTTCACTGTCCTCTCCTTCATCGTCATTATCTATCTCATCTTCTTCCTCACTGTTGCCCCCTATTTTCCCTTCACTAGGACTACTGTCAGCCCCTTCACTTGGTAAATCAGGGGAGGAAGTAATAGGTGAAATTATTTGTGGAGAAGGAACATGGGGAGGTGATGGCTGTGTGGAGGTATATGGTTGTGAAGTGGAAGGCAAGCTCTGCTGGATGAAGGCCCAGGGGTCTGAAAACACATCATGTGAGATGAAGGTCTCCCAAGATATACCTTATTTCTCTAGCTAGTATAGGACAATCATCTTGATCAGGGAGTGATGAAAGAGGGTAGGAATTTGGTTGTCATAGTTTTTCCTCTTGACAGCAGAAGCCATTTTATCAATACTCTGGAAAAGGTAATAAGGTAGGTTCATCATTTTAACTTTGGTTAAATGCATCAAAAATCTGATATGATATGAATAGAGCCGGGAATACCTTCCCTCACATGTGAATAAACTGATAATATGCCTCATTAATGCTACGTACCTCTCTAGCAGATAAGAAAAAGGAAAAATAGCCTTGCAATTTTGCTGGCAGGTGGGTTTCAAATAAGGCCCATAGTAACTCAAATCCAATTTCCTTTGTTTGAACCAAAGCTCACCAACATCTGGTATACTGGTTTCTTTGGAAATGATTTCAGATGAAAGCTCAAATTGGACCCCTACTAGATTAACCTGGTGGTTTTTTAGGCTACAAGAAAACAACCTAGTTAAGTCTGGATGGTATTCAAATTGCTTGGCCTTCTCACAAAAATGGTAGCATCCTACATCTTGGAAGCTTGAAAGGATCATAGGAGAGGAAGTGATTGGAGTGGTGTCTAGGGGCTCAAACCTTTTAGCTCTTCCCCCATGATGTTTTGGCTTGGTGGGAGTATGAATCTCATCACCACTAGTGTGACTATCACTCTCTGACATGATGGCTGGTCCAAACAGCAGAAGGAACCTTGAGTTTTCTTTAAGGTATTTGGAGAAAAATAAGTGGTGTAGGTCAAACTTTTTCAAAGAGGGAAGCTAGGGTGAGGACAAATTTCAAAGCTTGGACTTGGTGGTAGAGGTCAGGTTTATACAACTTAGTCTTCTCTTTGTATGAAAACCAATCTTTCTTATAACCCTAGTTCAAAGACAATGGCAATTTTTTTTTGCATAATCTAGGGTTTTGGTTAATCTATAATCATGGTTGACCTCTTTGATAATCAATATTTGGGAAAAGGAAAGAAAGGTTGACTAACCTTGTTTCAACTTGCAGAGGGTTTGTAGAGGCAAAAAAATTGATTTTGAAAACCTTTGGCACAATTTTCTGAAGTGCTGCCAGGGGTGCAGTGCCAGCGCGTAGTGTTGGGCCATTCGGGCCATCAGGGCATAGTGCCGGGTGTAAAGACAGGCTCTGGTGGTAATTCCTGTGCCTGCACGTAACGCAAACCGAGGCGCGCAACACCACCCCACAAGCGCGTAGCACAATGTATTATTACACTGCCTGCCTCGCATCTGCGCGTAGCGCCGAAGTCTAGGGGCCTAGCACCATGCTCAACGCGTAGCGCTTGCCAAATTTTTACAGTTTGCCTGAAAACCCAAAAACTTTCCTCTCAATGGCTTCTTCTCCTCGGTAAAGGGAAAATGATGCATGGGGAAGGTTCAACTTGGCCTTTATACTTGATTTGAAAAATAAATTTAAAAATCCCAAACCCACTTTTGTAAAGTTGGGGTCTCCTATCTTTCAATGTGTAATTTTTATGTGAACACCCTTTTTAAATATTTCTCAGAAAACATGTTTATTCCTGCCTTTGCCAATCTTTTGGGGAGCAATATTTTTTGGCATGGAGGCCCTTTGTTGGGAGCCTATCGTTGAGATGCAGAAATCGAGGTCACATTTTGCCCTTTCTTTGATAATAACTCATAACCTGACTTTTTACCTTAAAAAACTCCGTTTTTCTATCCTTTGGAAAAAAATGGTCTTCTTTAACCTGATACCCTTTTTCTTTCTTCTCCTAGTGCAGGTGAAGCAGTGCTATTTTGGAAAAAAAACCTTAAGGAGGAGGCTTCTGTTCTTGAAATCTCTGAGATGGCTCCGTGCTTGTCATCAATGTTTTTTTAATCCAACAAAACAAACTCTGATACTCTTTTTCCTACATGCTTGTTGTTTTTTGTCTTGTTTGGGTCTGCCTCTTGGTGATGATTATGCCCTATTACTTTGCCTCCTCTTGTTGTTGGTGGTCATATGGGCTAAAAAAAAATGTGAACAAGGGCAGCTGTCCCTTGCAATGTTTGTACTCTAAGCCAAGGGGGCCCTTTTGAGTGCAATCCTCTTTATGCAGGAAGGCATAACTTGTTGGGCACCAAATTCATCCTATAACTCAATGAAACCTTTGGTGACCTAATGGGGACCTTTGGATTTGGATTTTGGATAGGCATTTAGACTTTAGGGATTACCAAGTATAAGATAGGACCTGTGATAAGCTTAGTGTGTTTTGAAGACCTAGGATCTAGCATTTTGATTATCTAGAGGGTTTGTAGAGACAATCAGTGTCTGGGAATATTATGGAAGAGTCATCAAGATTATCGGATTAGTAGGTTTGATCAGTAGTAGGGATTCTTGTAGATAAGAAAAACAGAGGATTTGGGCCAAATGGCAAGACATGGTGAAAAATGAGTGACAGTTGGGGTAAAATAATATGGCTTGAACCCAGGATGGGTCTTCCGGGAGTGGTGGGCTAGTGATGGCTAAATAGGATGATGGAAAAATAGGAAAAAATTATCCTAAGGGTAATGAAGGCTGTGATATTTCTAGAACTCACAATGCTCATGAACTTTGTTTCTATAAATCTGGAAACAATGCCTAGTCATCTTGAGGTATGAAAATTAGGGATGAATAATAGTGGCTCCACTTGGGGAGGGCAGCTCCCTTTCAAGAGGTGTCCAGAACTTTTAGATCTCTTGGTTTATGAAGACTAGTGCCTCATCCATTGAGCATATTTTTACCTCTTTCCCTTGTTGATGCTTGCTTGAAGCTGTGATCTTAGTAATCTGAAAAAACATGATTATCATCAACATCATCCCTACCTACCCAACTTACTTGCCTAACTTTTCTCCTTCCTTGGGTGGATTTGAACTGGCAAACCCTTGACACTTTTAGTTTTTGAAAACACAAATCAAACTATCTAATTGTACCCTTATTTCTTCCAAGAGTTCAGATTAGGCTAATGAACTCTCTTATTCTCTACCTGGTCTAATCATTTGTCAATGTTAAGCTGTTTGAAAAACTTTGTTCTCTAAGCTATAAACATGAAATTGAAAGCATGGTTTAAATCAGGATTAGGCAATCTGACTTACCATGAGTTGTGGCATAAGAACAAGCTGCACACAAATGTTATTTTGCATAAAAGTAAAATAGGAAGATAAGGGTTGTGATCTATCATTTGTTATGCATCCTTATCTTCCTCTTTGGTTATGTTTTGAGCATGTGGAACCAGTATCCTTTCATTCCCTAATCTATCTCTTTTTACAAGTCAAGTTTGAATGATTTAACAAGCTCTCTTTCACTAACTTACCAACAAATAAATTGAAAACATGTTCAGCCATGATTAGGCTAGATGACTGAACAAGACTAATTTTTCAAAGACTAGTAGTGGCATTTATACTTGCACACTTTCAGCAACATCATTTTTTTTTTTGGTATGGGGTTGTACCTATCTTTCAATTCCTGCCCTCTTTTCCCTTTTTCTATTTTTTAGGGTTTTTTTTTGTATATCCTTTCATCAAACAATGGCATGTACAAGGAATGAGAAATTTTAAACTAAGGTTCTTGACAAAAGTAATGTTTAAGCATCCTCCCATTTACAGGACCTCCAAACATTTCAGTTCCATCAAGTTCCTTCAGAAAGAAAGCATTTTTGCCTCTCACCGAATCAATGATATAGGGGCCTTTCCACAGATTTTCAAACTTACCATGTTTGCCTTTGTCCTCCCTTCTTGAATCCCATTTCAGAACCTTGTCTCCAATCTAGAAATAATTTTCTTTGGTTCTTCTATCAAATATTTTCTTGATATTGTCTTGGATCGCTTGTGTCTTTTTGTAAACTTCTCTTGACTGCTGCAAATGAATGGTTTGGTTCAGCCTCCTTTGCATGTCATTTTCTTCTGATTGAACTTCTTGAAGAAGCTTCATGACTGGGACTCCTAAAGAGGTGGGAAAAACTACATCCATGCCATACACTAGTTGATAAGGAGACATACCAATTGATTTCTTGGTGGTTAGTATATCAGCCCATAGTGCATGCACTAGTTTTCTATGTCATTCTTTTTTATTTTGTTCTAAGAGCTTCTTAATGATGTTTACCAAGATCTTGTTAGAGGAATCAGCTATTCCATTCCCTTGTGGGTAATAAGCAGTGGAGTGACCGAGGGTGATGTGATATTTATAGCAAAAGTCCACCATTTTCTTAGATGTAAAGGTATCAGCGTTATCGGTGATGATATTCTTAGGACAACCAAACCTGGATAGGATTTTGGTTTCAAGGAATTTGACGATAACTGAGTCAGTGGCATTTCTAGAAGGGACGGCTTCTATCAACTTGGTGAAATATTCAGTGGCAGTGAGGATCCACTTATTTTGGGCAGATGAAGTAGGATGGATGTCTCCTATGAATTCCAAACCCCACTGCTGAAAAGGGGCTTCAACACTGATGGGGTGCAAGGGTAAAGATAGGAGCTTTCTTTTGCCATCAAAGATTTTGCATTTATGGAAAATTAGGACCAGTTTGTTAGTATCGGAAAACAAGGTGGGCCAATAGTAGCTAGCTCTAAGCATCTTGTTGGTTGTGGTCTTCCAATAGAGGTGACCCCCACATTCTCCTTCATGCAATTCATGCATGATTTTCTCTGCATCATCTTCAAGCAAACATTTAAGAAGAAAACTAGCGAAACTCTTCCAGTATAATTCTCCATATAAAATGCAAAAATTTCATGTTTTTTGTTTTAAGAATCTTGCTTTAGTTTTTGACAAAGAAGGGGCAGCAATGAGATAAAGGAGCACATAAATAATATCAGCATACCAAGGTGAATTTAGAAACATTTCTTCGATGTATGGTGTTGTATTTCCTTCAGTTTCTTCTAACATTCCAACCATATTCATGTCTAGAGCTTGGAAGTTTGAGTCAGCCATAAGTTTTGCAAGTCCTTGTCCTTTAATCAATTTAGTGGGTCTGATTTCCAAATCATATTCTAAAATGGTAGCAATCCACTTGCCCCTTTTACCATCAGGGTCTTGATTAAGTATATCTTTGACAACTGTGTTTGGGACAAAGTCTATGATATGTGAATGTAAAATATAAACTCTAAAATAATTCAAAGCTTTGATTAAGGCAAAGGCTTGTTTCTCCATAAAGTTATACTTCAGAGGAGAATCCCTTAAGGCTTTGCTGAAGAAAGCTATGGGCTGCTTTTGCCCCATGATGTTCTGTTGCAACAATATTGTTGCCACAGTATGTTTAGAGGCAAAGGAGAAAATGTAAAAGTCCTTGGTGAAGTCAGGGCTGATTAAGACAGGTGTTTGCGTGAGTGCTTGTTTTACCAGCTCAAAATATTATTTTGCTTCCATATTCCACTTCACTCCTACTTCTTTTTTCAACATATTCGTGATATTTATTAGGAGCTCAGCAAGGTTAGGGATGAATCTTCTTAGGAAGTTAATCTTTCCAATGAAATATTGCAGCTCTTTAATGTTTCTAGGATGGTTGATTTGTAAGATGCCTTCTACTCTTTTGGGATCTATCTTGATTCCCTCCTCGGAGATGATGTGACCTAAGAGTTTTCCTTCCTAAAGGCCAAACAAATTTTTCTTAGGATTGAGGGACAAACCATACTTTCTACATTTGTTGAAGACTTTTCTCAAGTGGACTAAGTTCTCCTTATCAGTCTTAGAGTAGATAGTGATGTCATCAAGGTATATGACTATGAAGTAACCTATGTCTTCTGAAAAAGCTATGTCCATTTCCCTTTGGAAAGTATCCCCTGCATTCATTAAACCAAATGGCATTTTAACATAGATGAATGTACCCCAAGGTGTAGTGAAAGCAGTTTTAAGTTGGTCACTTGGAAAAACTAGAACTTTGTTATAACCTGAGAAGCCATCTAGTAATGAGATTCTTTGTGAGCCAACTACCTTTTGAATTATGTGATCCATTTTAGGCAAGGGGTAATTTTCTTTCAAGGAGGCTTTGTTCAAATTTCTGAAGTAAATACAGAGCCTAATTTCACTGGTCTTCTTCCTAACTGACACAAGGTTGGACACCCATTCCGAGTATCGGACCGAGACTATGATCCCGACATCATACATCTTTTTTATTTCTTTCTCAACTAAGGGTAACAAAAGGGGATTTATTCCTCTCAACTTTTGTTTAAATGGTTTGTGATTTTCTTTGAGAGGAATTTTATGTTGAATGATTTTGGTGTCATAGGATTTCAAGTCTTCATACGCCCAAGCAAACACATCTTTAAATTCCCTAAAAAGCTCAATGCATTTCTGTTTTGTGAGAGATGGGAGATTTTTGGACAGCTTGATCATTTTGGGCTCTTTCATCTCTCCAATGTTACACTCTTCTACATTTGTTTTAGTGGATTTTATCTTGGGTTTTTTAGCTCCATCATTAAAATCAAATAACTCTTCTAGTGGTGTAAGGCCTCTGGGCAAGGTGTCATTTTTGTATTGCAAAATTTCAAATTCTTTTTTATCAGATTTATCAAATAATTCTGCAACACAAGAGTTTTGAAGGTGGTTTATATCATCATCAAAAGGCAACTCTATTTTAGGAGTTTCTTTTTCAGCAGAAGTATTTCTTTCAAATCTCAAACTTTTTTTTGTAATTGCAAAGTCATTTCTGGATTGCAGAAAATCATTTATTTGGTCATCATTGTCAAACACTTACCAATGGTTTAGTTTGTCCAGTACAGTAGGCATGTTATTTATTTTTATGAGGCATTGATTCTCTTCATAAGGTAAAGAGAAATTGTTGGCAGCAAAGGCAAGCTCATTGGCAAGGCAGTTTTGGGCCCTAGGGATGAAAGTGAGCTCATATTTCTCAAAGGTTTTGAGAAGGTCTAGGGCAGAATTTCTATATTCCCTTAACCTAGGGTTCTTGGCTAAATATTCTCCCTTAATTTAATTTATGATCAGTTCTGAATCTCCTTGAACCAAGATTTTCTTAGCTTTGAGGTCATTGAGTAGGTGTAAACCAATAAGGAGAGCCTCATATTCTGCAACGTTGTTGGTGCATTGGAAATCTGGCCTATAGGAATGGCCTTTATTTGTGTTGTGGAACCAAACCCCTGATCCTGAACCAGCCTTACCATAGGAGCGATCAAATCTTATATGCCAAAGGGTGTCAATTTCAGTTTTGTCAATATTCTGCACTTTGGGGCTGCTAGAATTTGGGGTGTCATTTTCTTGGTCAGAGGACGAGCTTGGTTGTTCTGAGGGGCTTAGTCCTTTCTCCTTGTCATCTATTTGTTCATCTATGTCATTTTCATTGTACAGGATGAAGGATTCAAGGTCTGAGTGAATGGAATAAACTGGTGTGTTATTTGGCCTATCTATGTTACTCACCATGTATTTCATGTGGCATTCCCAGTATAATCTCCTTGTTTGATTGAACACTGGGATGGTGGCATAAGTCATGTCCATTTGAAGGCTTCCCTGGAGTTTTTCCCCCCATGATCTAGATAAAAGCATGCTATATTTTGGGGTATGTCAGCCACAACTATATCCATGACTAGACTTTTAGCAGTGATTTGTGCCAAATTGACACACAGATCCTTGATTAAGCCTAGACACTTGACCCTACTGGAATCAAAAGAGTACAAATCTTTGTATGGTTTTGTGATCTCTAAGCCCAATCTCTCCATCACAACCTTTGGCATGAGGTTGTGTGAGGCACCAGAGTCTAACATAGCATTATGCATAATTTTATCATGTATGTTCAGACTTATATAGAAAGGAGGGACAGCGCCTTCTTGATATTTTCCCTCCACTTCAAGACCAAACAACAATTCCGGTTTATCATCAGTTAAGTTTAAAGTATCAGTATCACTCCTTATATTTAAAACTTTGAAAATATGGGATCTATATACCTCTTGGGTTACCAGCTCAGTGAGGGGTATGGTTATCTTGATCTTGGAAATCTCCCCCTGAAAATTGAATGGTGTAGGTGTATTTATTGCATTTACATCAGTTTTATCAGCCATGAACTTTTCTACATTTTTAATTTGTTGATTCTGGTTTAATTATTTGGAAAGCAGGATTTTTTCAGGGCCACTAGTTGAAGTACTAGGGCAGCTTGAATCTTTGTTAGGTTGACTAGTCTTTGGTATGTTTAGTTCAGTTTTCTTAGCCACAGTATTTGTATTTTCTGTTGTCTTCTTGGGGATAGGTTCAGAGGTTTTTCTAACAGTAGTGTTTGGCTGATTGGTTTTAGGAATATCTTGACTCTTTTTACCCTTAAGGTCATACTGCCTATGGACTTCCATTATGGCATTCTCAAATCCTAATATATAGTCTTCGGAATCTTCATATGATTTCTCATGTGGTTTTAAGGAAAACATCCTTTTTTCTTCTTCGGTAAGGAATGTGTTATCCTCATCATTCGAACCTATGACATTTACATGGTCTTATTCCAACTGCTCAGGCTCTCTTTCTTCTTCATCTACATAGTTGTCTTGGAAAGGGGGTCTGATTTTTTGGTCACTCTCTCTTTGTCTGACTGGAGGAGGGTCTCTTTCAAAATTTTGATTTCTATTCCTATTTTGAAGATTGGTTTGATTTTCCCTAGGAGGTGTTCTCTCATTCAAACTAAATTTTTCCATCATCCTCTCCATTTTCCTAACTATGGAATCAAGTTTGGTGTTGGAAGAGGAGGGAGCAGGTGTTGTGTCATCTCTATAAGTCACCCTTTTTTTTTATCTTACCCTAGCCCTCTTCTCAATCAAATTGGCCTCTACACTCACAGCCCCCTTTTGCATGTATTCTAGAGTTAGGTAATATCTCTCCCTTAGTTGATAGGTCATATCAAAATCAAAGACTTCGGGATATTTCACCAAGGCCAAGCCTTGTGGAGGTTTTATGTGAGGTGGGAGAGCATTGTAAATACTGTTAAACCTAGTGGAGTAGTCATGAATACTTTCTCCTGGATTTCTCTTAAGATTGTTATATTTGGACAGAATTTGGAGGGGGTTTTTCTTGATTTCCCATTTGTTCACAAAAGTTTGGTATAGAGTAGGGAAATCATGAATGTTGTTGGGAGGCAAGTCTTTAAACCATTTCTTGGGTTCTCCCCTAGGCTCTGAGAAAAAATCCTCATTTTTATGGTTTCTTCTTCTATCTCCATATATTCAAAAGCATCATTAATTATATCTACATGTTTTTGAGCAGTGATGGATTAAGTCCCTAAGAAGTGAGGGATATTGGACTGATACTCATTTGGCAGAGGTAATAGTAGTTGTTGTAGAGCTAGTGGAGCATACCAAGCTACCATGATGGGAGGGAAAGGAAACAAGGGTTGATTTACAATGGGAGGATTTGTGAGAGGTGGAGGAGGATGGAGTGAGGTGGTTTGCACACTGATGGTATGGATGGGTGTAGCTGAGGTACTTGGACCGGAAGACTGATTCTGAGTATATTTGAGATGAAAAGAGCCGAGGTGATGGAGAAGCTTAAAATCATGTGGAGTGGAAGGAGAAGCTTCTCTACTGGAGCTTTACTGCAAGTTTATGGGCTCAAAGTCAGCTTGGTCAACCCTACTTTGTGATTTGGTCGTGAATAGGTTCTTGGTATGGTGCAAATCAAACTGAGGATCTTGTGAAACTGTAAGGTGTTCCAATGTATAACTTGCTCTATGGATGGTCCTAATAGTGGGTGAGTTTCCAGCTTTAGGATTTTGCCACAAAATATTTTCTAGGTTATCAACTACTGTAGGGGGATTTGGGTCCGGGTGTGATCTGGTATAGATCTTTCATGAAGCCAAATCTCTCTATTCACATAAGGTACAACTAGGCCTAAAAAACTATTTAGGACTGATTTGACACAATCCTAGAACAACCTATGGGACTAGTAGGATGTGGAAGGCCTACTGGAGGCTAGTGGAGTCACCGGGTGGATTTTTTTTTTGAAATTTTGAAGATATGTATACATTGGTCCACCACCAAATCCTTGATAAAAAAAAAATCTGAGTACCTTTTTCGGTTTTTATTTTCTTTATGCAGCCTCAAGGTAAATGAGTATCCCCTAGCTAAGTCATCATCTTGCCAGGATGGTGAAGTAATTAGTTTCTACTCTGGCTATAGGTTGGTTTTTTAAGTCAAACTAGGGATGGATATGAGTCTACAAAAGTTTGTAAAGCTACTATGAACTTAGTACCACCATGATCACCATTATGTTAGCTCCCCGTAATTTTCTAGATTGATTGATATACAAAGGTATAGGGTAACATCAAACCAAGTTTTAGAATCCTAGGACCTAGCCTTCCTATATTCGGAGAGGGATCTCTCTAGTAGGTGCAAATATGTGAACTTGTTTGTTGTTTGGGGTTGATTTTAGGCTAGATGTTAAGTGCAGGGTATTTTGATTGTTTTTGGTTGGGTATGATGCTCAGATGGGTTTCGATAGAAAACAAGGAAGATTGTTAAGTCATTGGGAAATGGAGTAAAAAAAGGTCATGAATGAGTTCATCAATGGTTTCAAGAGCATTTGCAGGGAAATTTAACTTGGTTGGTGGATCTTTAAGGTTGTGAAGGATCATCAGATGGACATTAAACTTGAGAACAACAAGCTAATCAAGGGTAGAAGTAGAATCCTTTATATACTTGTAAACTGAGAGAGTTAGAAGATTTATAAGCATAGCAAGAGATTCAACGGGTTAAGAAACACCTAATCCATTTGATTTCAGACTAGAAGCAGATAATCAACCAAGACAACATTTAGATAAAACATAGAAAGGAAAAAATTGTTTAATATTTCATGGATTTTATCATCGAGAGTAGGAAAAACATTTAAGTTGCACAAGTAACTATAACCATAGAAGAAGATACAAACCCTAGCATCCACAGTGACAGCTATGAGAGTTCCTTGAGACAATTTTAGCTAAGTAAGGCAAATATCATGGTTAAGACATACTTCTTTGACAAGCTATAGGAAAAGATGCTTCAAAAGATGATTTCAAGAACAGAGTACTTCAGAGGTAACAATATGCAGGGATAGCCATAAATCATAATTTATATTAACTGATCTAAATCATTCAAGAAAATAGACAAGCCAAAAACTTATTAGAGAGAAAAATATGAATTCTCTAACATATCTTAAGCAGAAGAAAACATTTAGGCAGTGAAGGAAATAAACAAATCTAAGGTGCCATCAACAAGCATATCTTAGTCTAAATTTTTTGTCCTATTGCAGCATATATGGATGGAAAACATATGAGAAACTTAGAAAAAATTAACAATAGAAAAATTTACCATCAACCAGGCCTATGAATCCTACAAACAGTCCTTCTCCATCAACAAGTGAATCAGATCATGCATAAGCTCGAAGACATCAATTTCTCATCAAAGGCTTCAAGGGACTATGTATTACTTCAGCATAATTCATCAACATCCAACAAAATATACAAGATCCTCATGCTCTATTTATGGAGAAAATTAGGAGGTGGAAACCCTAAGAGGCTTCCAGAAACCCTAATTCAGCCATAAATGTCATAAATGTGCTTAATGACCATGCAAGGCTCAAGACACATAAGAGATAAGGAAATAAATGAAACACACCAAAACATAACTCCCTAATCAAATCGGGAGTGTTTTATCCAAGAAAATATTTAAAAACTAATTTACCATTAATTAGTGTCTTTTGTTGACTTTTTGGCAAAAAGTTGTCTCTGTGCGTAGCTTCATATCAGCAAAAATTGTGGTCTGTTGCAGCTGAGTTTTGGACCCCTTCCTAGCATCGGATTCAGGCCTGTGATAGCGCGTTGGAAAGCTTAGAGAGTGTACTTTCTAGAAATACTTGAGCTGTGATGAATGGATGAGATTTAACTGCTCAAAAATAAAATCTCCCATGACTGATCAACGCGCAGCGCCAGGCCTAAAAAGGAGGCAGAAAGGTCAGTTTTTAGGTGTTTTTTGACCTTTTGAGGGGGAAACAATGCTCCAAATGATCTAAAAAATTTTGTGGAGACTGCTAGAGACATGAAAAACCCATAAATGTAAACCTTAGCAGCCGAGGATGCCCCAAAAAAGATCGTAGTGCCTAGGGTGTTGCGCTCCTAGGGGCCAAAATTTGGAAAAAAAAAAAAAAGTGTCCGGATTTTCTTCAAAATTGGTGGGTAGACCCCTCAAGGGGTTTTAGACACCTGTTGAGAAGCATCAGGAAATATCCCAAGGCTGTCATGAACTTTGGGCCTTTTTATCTCTTCTAGCTCTAGGAGGGCTTGCCTCAATTTAGCATTGGCAATCATGCTCTTCCTTGCATAGTGTTTGACCATTTTCTTCTGCAAGGCAAGGCCCATCTTGACCTCTTTGAAATGTTTGTGCTCCTACTTGTAATAGTAGATGACCCTTTGTGCTCTTTTAAAATCCTTTTCCCATTCTTGAAGCTGGGCATCATTTTCTAAGAGGAGTAATTTTGTGTTTATCCCTTGGTCTTCATTATCACTGTCTAGATCAACAAAGAGGGGGCCTTGAGAAAAAAATTTAATTGTTTTGCTCCTCTTGATCGGTGCCTTTGGCTCAACCCTCTTCATTTTTTCTTTGCCCTTGTCTGATGCTTTGGTATTTTGTGAGGAGGTGGCCCTTTGCCTTTTAGAGGCAACAAACACATTCCTTTTCCCTCTATGATAAGTGAATGAGAGGGGGAAATCATGGGAGTCTCAAAGGAAATGTTGACATCAATTTTTCCTTCACTATGCTCTGATTTTTCTATGTCTTCTATGGACTGATCTTTGTCAAGACAGTCATGACAGCTGTCATGACTATCATGACTCTTTCTTGGACTGTTTTGGGCACTTAGATAGCTGCTTCCCTCATCTGGATGTTCTTCTTCTTCACTTTTTTCCTCCTCTTCATTATTGTCATCTTCCTCTTCGTCATCATGTTCACTGTTTTTATCTTTTTGACTATCATCATTGGTTTTATCTTTGTTTTCTTCTTCATCATCTTGCTACCCTTGGCCATTGCTGCTTTCTTCTTGGCCACTTTCCTCTTCTTCATTTTCTTCTTCATTGTCCTCTTGATCATCTTGCTACCCTTGGTCATTGCTGATTTCTTCTTGGCCACTTTCCTCTTCATCATATTTGTCATCTTCCTCTTCATCAACTTCTTCTTCACTGTCCTCTCCTTCATCATCATTATCTGTCTCATATTCTTCCTCACTGTTGTCCCCTATTTTTCCTTCACTAGGGCTACTGTCAGCCCCTTCACTTGGTAAATTAGGGGAGGAAGTAATAGGTGAAATTATTTGTGGAGAAGGCACGTGGGGAGATGATGGCTGTGTGGAGGTAGATGGTTGTGAAGTGGAAGGCAAGCTCTGCTGGATGAAGGCCCGGGGGTCTGAAAACACATCATGTGAGATGAAGGTCTCCTAAGATATACCTTGTTTCTCTAGCTGGTATAGGACAATCATCTTGATCAGGGAGTGATGAAAGAGGGTACGCATTTGGTGGTCATAGATTTTCCTCTTGACAGCAAAAGCCATTTTATCAATACTCCGGAAAAGGTAATAAGGTAGGTTCATCATTTTGACTTTGGTGAAATGCATCAGCAATCTGATATGAATAGAGCCAAGAATACCTTCCCTCACATGTGAAGAAACTGATAATCTGCCTCATTAATGTTGCATACCTCTCTAGCAGATAAGAAAAAGGAAAAATAGCCTTGCAATTTTGCTGATAGGTGGTTTCAACTAAGGCCCATAGTAACTCAAATCCAATATCCTTTTGTTTGAACCAAAGCTCACCAACATTTGGTATATCGGTTGCTTTGGAAATGATTTTAGATGAAAGCTCAAATTGGAACCCTGCTAGATTAACTTGGTGGTTTTGTAGGCTACAAGCAAACAACCTGGTTAAGTCTGGATGGTATTCAAATTGCTTGACCTTCTCACAAAAATGGTATCATCCTACATCCTGGAAGCATGAAAGGATCATAGGAGAGGAAGTGATTGGAGTGGTTTCTAGGGGCTCAAACCTTTTAGCTCTTCCTCCATGATGTTTTGTCTTAGTGGGAGTATGACTCTCATCACCAATAGTGTGACTATCACTCTCTGACATGATGGCTGGTCCAAACATCAGAAGGAACCTTGAATTTTCTTTAGGGTATTTGGAGCAAAATAAGTGGTGTAGGTCAAACTTTTGCAAAGAGGGAATCTAGGGTGAGGACAACTTTGAAAGCTTGGACTTGCTGGTAGAGGTCAGGTTTATACAACTCAGTCTTCTCTTTGTATGAAAACCAATCCTTCTTATAACCCTAGTTCAAAGACAATGGCAATTTGTTTTCGCATAATCTAGGGTTTTGGTTAATCTATAATCATGGTTGACCTCTTTGATAATCAATATTTGGGAAAAGGAAAGAAAGGTTGACTAACCTTGTTTCAACTTGCAGAGGGTTTGTAGAGGCAAGAAAACCAATTTTGAAAACCTTTGGCACAATTTTCTGAAGTGCTTCCAGGGGTGCAGCACCAGCGCGTAGCGCTGGGCCAATTGGCCCCCTCAAGGCGTAGCCCCGGGTGTAAAGACAAGCTCCGGTGGTCATTCCTGTGCCTGCGCGCAACACCAACCCAAGCGCGCAGCGCCACCCCTCAAGCATGTAGCACAGTGTAATATTACACTGGTTTCCTCGCCTCTGCACATAGCGCTGGAGTCTAGGGGCATAGCGTCGTGCTCAACACTTAGTGCCTGCCAAATTTTTACAGTTTGCCCGAAAACCCAAAAACTTTCCTCTCAACGGCTTCTTCTCCTCGGTAAAGGGCAAATGATGCATGGGGAAGGTTCAACTTGGCCTTTATAATTGATTTGAAAAATAAATTTAAAAATCCCAAACCCACTTTTGTAAAGTTGGGGTCTCCTATCTTTCAATGTGTAATTTTGCTGTGAACACCCTTTTTAAATATTTCTCAGAAAAAAAAAAGTTTATTCCTGCCTTTACCAATCTTTTGGGGAGCAATATTTTTGGCATGGAGGCCCTTTGTTTGGAGCCTATCGTTGAGCTGTAGAAATCGAGGTCACATTTTTCCCTTTCTTTGACAATAACACATAACCTGACTTTTTACCTTAAAAAAATCTGTTTTTCTATCCTTTGGCAAAAAATGGTCTTCTTTAACCTGATACCCTTTGTCTTTCTTCTCCTAGTGCAGGTAAAGTAGTGCTATTTTGGAAAAAAAAACTTAAGGAGGAGGCTTTTGTTCTTGAAATATCTGAGATGGCTCTGTGCTTGTCATCAATGTTTTGTTAATCCACCAAAACAAACTCTGATACTCTTTTACCCACATGCTTGTTGTTTTTTGTCTTGTTTGGGTCTGCCTCTTGGTGATGATTATGCCCTATTACTTTGCCTCCTCTTGTTGCTGGTGGTCATCTTGGCTAAAAAAAAAATGTGAACAAGGGAAGTTTTCCCTTGCAATGTTTGTACTCTAAGCCAAGGGGGCTCTTTTGAGTGCAATCCTCTTTATGCAGGAAGGCATAACTTCTTGGGCACCAAATTCATCCTATAACTCAGTGAAACCTTTGGTGACCTAATGGGGACCTTTGGATTTGGATTTTGGATAGGCATTTAGACTTTAGGGATTACCAAGTATAAGATAGGACCTGTGATAAGCTTAGTGTGTTTTTAAGACCTAGGATCTAGAATTTTGATTATCTAGAGGGTTTACAGAGACAATCAGTGTCTGGGAATATTATGGAAGAGTCATCAAGATTATTGGATTAGTAGCTTTGATTAGTAGTAGGGAATCTTGTAGATAAGAAAAACAGAGGATTTGGGCCAAAAGGCAAGAAATGGTGAAAAATGAGTGACAGGTGGGGTAAAATAATATGGCTTGAACCTAGGATGGGTCTTCCAGGAGTGGTGGGCTAGTGGTGGCTAAATAGGATGATGGAAAAATAGGAAAAAATTATCCTAAGGGTAATGAAGGCTGTGAGATTTCTAGAACTCACAATGCTCATGAACTTTGTTTCTATAAATCTGGAAACAATGCTTAGTCATCTTGAGGTATGAAAATTAGGGATGACTAACAGTGGCTCCACTTGGGGAGGGCAGCTCCCTTTCAGGAGGTGTCCAAAACTTTCAGATCTCTTGGTTTATGAAGACTAGTGCCTCATCCATTGGGCATATTTTTACCTCTTTCCCTTGCTGATGCTTGCTTGAAGTTGTGATCTCAGTAATCTAAAAAAAACATGATTATCATCAACATCATCCCTACCTACCCAACCTACTTTCCTAACTTTTCTCCTTCGTTGGGTGCATTTGAACTGGCAAACACTTGACATTTTTATTTTTTGAAAACACAAATCAAACTATCTAATTGTACCCTTATTTCTTCCAAGAGTTTAGATTAGGCTAATGAACTCTCTTATTCTCTACCTAGTCTAATCATTTGTTAAGATTAAGCTATTTGACAAACTTCATTTTCTAAGATATAAACATGAAATTGAAAGCATGGTTTAAATCAGGATTAGGCAATCTGACTTACCATGAGTTGTGGCATAAGAACAAGCTGCACACAAACGTTATTTTGCATAAAAGTAAAATAGGAAGATAAGGGCTTTGATATATCATTTTTTATGGATCCTTATCTTCCTCTTTGGTTTTGTTTTGAGCATGTGGAACCAGACTCATTCCTCAATCTGTCTTTTTAAAAGTTTGAATATCAATAAATCTCTTTTCACTAATTTTCTGTCGTTAAATAGCTTGAGTCATAAAACCAGTTTATTAGGTTAGATGACCAATAAGATTTGTGCTTTTTCAGCATTTGTGGCTTATTCGCATAATTTCTTTAAAACACTATTTTTGCTTAGCATAATATACCTATCTTTTTCAATTTTCCGCTTCTTTTCCCTCAATTTTTGTGTTTTTGTATGTACATCCTTTCATCAAACAATGGTATGTACATGAATGATAATTTAAATCAAGGTTTTAAAAGTATGTTTACATCTTCCATTTATTAATTCTAAAATTTCAATGATTTGTGCCCTTCAAAGAAATCATTTTTGCCTCTGCTCTAATCATAATGATATAGTAAGTTCTTCTGCTGATTTTTCAAACTTACCATGTTTGCCTCTGTCCTCCCTTCTTGAATCCCATTTCAGAATCCTATCTCCAATCTGGAAATCATTTTCTTTGGTTCTTCTATCAATGATTTTCTTGATATTGTCATGGATATCTTGTGTCCTTTTGTAAACTTCTTCCCTTGACTGCTGCAAATGAATGGTTTGGTTTAGCCTCCTCTGCTTGTCATTTTATTTTGATTGAACTTCTTGAAGAAGCTTCATGACTGGGACTCCTAAAGAGGTTGGAAAAACTGCATCCATGCCATACACTAGTTGATAGGGAGACATACCAATAGATTTCTTGGTGTTAGCTATTGCCCCATGCAAAAATGCAGTGTTTGTTTACAGCTATGCTTTTTTATTTTGTTATAAGAGCTTCTTAATGATGTTTACCAAGCTCTTGTTAGAGGACTCAGCTAGTCCATTCCCTTGTTGGTAGTAAGTAGTGGAGTGACCGAGGTTGATGCGATATTTATAGCAAAAGTCCACCATTTTCTTAGATGTAAAGGTAGCAACGTTATCAGTGATGATCTTCTTAGGACAACCAAACCTGGATAGGATGTTGATTTCAAGGAATTTGATGATAACCGAGTTAGTGGCGTTTCTAGAAGGGATGGCTTCTATCCACTTGGTGAAATAATCAGTAGCAGTGAGGATCCACTTATGTTGGGCAGATGAAGTAGGATGGATCTCTCCTATGAAGTCCAAACCCCATTGCTGAAAAGGGGCTTCAAAACTGATGGGCTGCAAGGGTAAAGATAGGAACTTTCTTTTACCATCAAATATTTTGCATTTATGGCAAGTTATGACCAGTTTGTGAGTATCAGAAAATAAGGTGGGCCAATAGTAGCCAGCTCTAAGGATCTCGTTGGCTGTGGTCTTCCAATAGAGGTGACCCCCACACTCTCCTTCATGTAATTCATGCATGATTTTCTCTGTATCATCTTCAAGAAAACATTTAAGTAGTAAACCAGCAAAACTCTTCCAGTATAATACTCCATCTAAAATGCAAAAATTTAATGTTTTCTGTTTTAAGAATCTTGCTTTAGTTTTTGACAAAGAAGGGGGAGCATTGAGATAAAGGAGCACATAAATAATATCAGCATACCAAGGTGCATTTAGAAACATTTCTTCAATGTATGGTGTTGTCTTTTCTTTAGTTTCTTCTAACATGCCAACCATATTCATGTCTAGAGCTTGGAAATTCGAGTCAGCCATAAGTTTTGCAAGTCCTTGTCCTTTAATCAACTTAGTGGGTTTGATTTCCAAATCATATTCTAAAATGGTAGCAATCCACTTGCCCCTTTTACCATCAGGGTCTTGATTAAGTATATCTTTGACAACCGTGTTTGGGACAAATGCTATGATATGTGAATGCAAAATATAAACTCTAAAATCCTTCAAAGCTTTGATTAAGGCAAAGGCTTGTTTCTCCATAATGTTATACTTCAGAGGAGCATCCCTTAAGGCTTTGCTGAAGAAAGCTATGGGCTGCTCTCGCCCCACGATGTTCTTTTACAACAATACTGCTGCCACAGTATGTTCAGAGGCAAAGGAGAAAATGTAAAAGTCCTTGGTGAAGTCAGGGCTGATTAAGACCGGTGTTTGCGTGAGTGCTTGTTTTACTAGCTCAAAAGATTGTTTTGCTTCCATATTCCACTTCACTCTGACTTCCTTTTTCAACATATTCGTGATATTTCTTAGGAGCTTAGCAAGGTTAGAGATGAATCTTCTTAGGAAGTTAATCTTTCCAATGAAAGATTGCAGCTCTTTAATGTTTCTAGGATGGCTGATTTGTAAGATGCCTTCTATTCTTTTGAGATCTATCTTGATTCCCTCCTCAGAGATGATGTGACCTAAGAGTTTTCCTTCCTAAAGGCCAAACAAAGTTCTTTTAGGATTGAGGGACATGCCATACTTTCTTCATTTGTTGAAGACTTTTCTCAAGTGGATTAAGTGCTCCTCATCCGTCTTAGAGTAGACAGTGATGTCATCAAGGTATATGACTATGAAGTAACCTATGTATTCTGAAAAAGCTATGTCCATTGCCCTTTGGAAAGTAGCCCCTGGATTCATTAAACCAAATGGCATTTTAATATACATGAATGTACCCCAAGGTGTAGTGAAATCAATTTTAAGTTGGTCACTTGAAAAAACTAGAACTTGGTTATAACCTGAGAAGCCATCTAGTAATGAGATTCTTTGTGAGCCAACTACCTTTTGGAGTATGTGATCCATTTTAGGCAAGGGGTAATTGTCTTTCAAGGAGGCTTTGTTCAAATTTCTGAAGTCAATACAAAGCCTAATTTCACCGGTCTTCTTTCTAACTGACACAAGGTTGGACACCCATTCCGAGTATCGGACTGGGACTATGATCTCGGCATCGTACATCTTTTTGATTTATTTCTCAACTGCGGGTAACAAAAGGGGGTTTATTCTTCTCAACTTTTGTTTAAATGGTTTCTGATTTTCTTTGAGAGGAATTTTATGTTGAATGATTTTGGTGTTATAGGATTTCAAGTCTTCACACCCCCAAGCAAACACATCTTTAAATTCTCTAAAAAGCTCAATGTATTTCTATTTTGTGAGAGATGGGAGAGTTTTGGACAGCTTGATCATTTTGGGCTCTTTCATCTCTCCAATGTTACACTCTTCTACATTTGTTTCAGTGGATTCCATCTTGGGTTTTTTAGCTACATCATTAAAATCAAACAACTCTTCTAGTGGTGTAAGGCCTCTTGGCAAGGTGTCATTTTTGTACTGCAAAATTTCAAATTCTTTTTGATCAGATTTATCAAATAATTCTACAACACAAGAGTTTTGAAGGTGGTTTATATCGTCATCAAAGGGTAGCTCTGTTTTGGGAGTTTCTTTTTCAGCAGAAGTATTTCTTTCAAAGCTCAAACTTTGTTTTGTACTTGCAAAGTCATTTTTGGATTGCAGAAAATCATCTATTTGGTCATCATTGTCAAACACTTGCCAATGGTTTAGGTTGTCCGGTACAGTAGGCTTGTTATTTATTTTGATGAGGCATTGATTCTCTTCATAAGGTAAAGAGAAATCGCTGGCAGCAAAGGCAAGCTCATTAGCAAGGCAGTTTTGGGCCCTAGGGATGAAAGTGAGCTCATATTTCTCAAAGGTTTTGAGAAGGTCTAGGGCAGCATTTCTATATTCCCTTAACCTAGGGTTCTTGGCTGAATATTCTTCCTTAATTTGATTTATGATCAGTTCTGAATCTCCTTGAACCAAGATTTTCTTAGCTTTGAGGTCTTTAAGTAGGTGTAAACCAATAAGGAGAGCCTCATATTCTGCAACGTTGTTGGTGCATTGGAAATCTAGCCTATAGGAATGGCCTTTATTTGTGTTGTGGAACCAAACCCCTGCTCCTGAACCAGCCTTACCATAGGAGCCATCAAAGCTTATATGCCAAAGGGTGTCAATTTCAGTGTTGTCAATATTCTGCACTTTGGGGCTGCTAGGATTTGGGGTGTCATTTTCTTGGTCAGAGGACGGGCTTGGTTGTTCTGAGGGACTTATTCCTTTCTCCTCGTCATCTATTTTTTCATCTATTTCATTTTCATTGTACAGGATGAAGGAGTCAAGGTCTGAGTGAATGGAATAAACCGGTGTGTTATTTGGCCTATCTATGTTACTCACCATGTATTTAATGTGGGATTCCGAGTATAATCTCCTTGTTTGATTTAATACTGGGATGGTAGCATAAGTCATGTCCATTTGAAGGCTTCCCTAGATTTTGGCCCCCCATGATCTAGATAAAAATCATGCCATATTTTGGGGGGATGTTAGCCACAACTATATCCATGACTAGAATTTTAGCGGGGATTTGTGCTAGATTGACACACAGATCCTTGATTAGGCCTAGACACTTGACCCTACTGGAATCAAAAGAGTACAAATCTTTGTAGGGTTTTGTGATCTCTAAGCCCAATCTCTCCATCACAACCTTTGGCATGAGGTTGTGTGAGGCAGTGGAGTCTAACATAGCATTATGCAGAATTTTATCATATATGTTCATACTTACATAGAAAGGAGGGACAACTCCTTTGATATTTTCCCTCTACTTCAGGACCAAACAACAATTTTGGTTTATCATCAGTTAAGTTTAAAGTATCGGTATCACTCACTACATTTAAAACTTTGAAAATCTAAGATCTATATACCTCTTGGGTTACCAGCTCAGTGAGGGGTATGGTTATCTTGATCTTGGAAATATCCCCCTCAAAACTGAAAGGTGTAGGTGTCTTTATTGTATTTACATTAGTTTTATCATCCATGAACTTTTCTACATTTTTTGTGACTTTTCTCGATTGTTTTTCTACCAGCAAGTGATCAGCCGATTGGTTTTAGGAATATCTTGACTCTTTTTACTCCTAAGGTCATACTGCCTATGGACTTCCATTATGGCATTCTCAAATCCTAATCTATAGTTTTCGGAATCTTCATATGATTTCTCATGTGGTTTTGAGGAAAATGTCCTTTGTTCTTCTTCGGTAAGGAATGTGTTATCCTCATCATCCAAACCTATGACATTTACATGGTCTTCTTCCAACTTCTCAGGCTCTCTTTCTTCTTCATCTACATAGTTGTCTTGGAAAGGGGGTTTAATTTGTTGGTCACTCTCTCTTTGTCTGAATGGAAGAGGGTCTCTTCTAAAATTTTGATTTATATTCCTGTTTTGAAGATTGTCTTGATTTTCCCTAGGAGGTGTTCTCTCATTCAAACTGAATTTTTCCATCATCCTCTCCATTGTCCTAACTATGGAGTCAAGTTTGGAGTCGGAAGAGGAGGGAGCAGGTGTTGTGTCATCTCTATAAGTCACCCTTTTTTCTGATCTTACCCTAGCCCTCTTCTCAATCAAATTGGCCTCTACACTCACAGCCCCCTTTTGCATGTCTTCTAGAGTTAGGTAATCTCTATCCCTTAGTTGATAGGTCATATCAACATCAAATCCTTCGGGATATTTCCCCAAGGCCAAGCCTTGTGGAGGTTTTATGTGAGGTGGGAGAGCATTGTAAATACTGCTAAACCTAGTGGAGTAGTCATGAACACTTTCTCCTGGATTTCTCTTAAGATTGTTATATTCGGAGAGAATTTGGAGGGGGTTTTTCTTGATTTCCCATTTGTTCACAAAATTTTGGTATAGAGTAGGGAGATCATGAATAATGTTGGGAGGCAAGTCTTTAAACCATTTCTTGGGTTCTCCCCTAGGCTCTGAGAAAAAATCCTCATTTTTATGGTTTATTCTTCTATCTCCACATAGTCAAAAGCATTATTAATTCTATCTACATGTTTTTGAGCAGTGATGGATTCAATGCCTAGGAAGTGAGGGATTTTGGACTGATACTCATTTGGAAAAGGTAATAGTAGTTGTTGTAGATCTAGTGGAGCATACTAGGCTACCATGATGGGAGGGAAAGGAAACAAGGGCTGATTTACAAGGGGAGGATTTGTGAGAGGTGGAGGAGGATGGAATGAGGTGGTTTACACACTGATGGTATGGATGGGTGTAGTTGAGGTACTTGGACTGGAAGACTGATTCTGAGTAGATTTGAGATGAAAAGGGTTGAGGTGATGGAGAAGTGAAAATCATGTGGAGTGGAAGGAGAAGCTTCTCTACTGGAGCTTTGCTGCAAATCTATGGGCTCAAAGTCAACTTGGTCAACCCTACTTCGTGATTTGGTCCTGAATAGGTTCTTGGTATGGTGCAAATCAAACTGAGGATCTTGTGAAACTGCAAGGTGTTCTGGTGCAGAACTTGCACTATGGATGGTTCTAACAGTGGGTGAGTTTCCAGCTTTAGGATTTTTCCACAAAATATTTTCTGTGTTATGAACTACGGTAGGGGGATTTGGGTCCAGGTGTGATCTGGTATAGATCTTTCGTGAAGCCAGATCTCTCTATTCACATAAGGTACAACTAGGCCTAAAAAACTGTTTAGGACTGATTTGACACAATCCTAGAACAACCTATGGGAATAGTAGGATGAGGAAGCCCTACTGGAGGCTAGTGGAGTCGCCAGGTGGATTTTTTTTTTGAAATTTTGAAGATATGTATACAATGGTCCACCACCAAATCCTTGATAAAGAATCAATCTAGGGAGTACTTTTTTGGGTTTTTAGTTTCTTTATGCAACCTTAAGGTAAATGATTATCCCCTAGCTAAGTCATCATCTTGCCAGGATGGTGAAGTAATTAGTTTCTACTCTGGCTATCGATTGGTTTTTTAAGTCAAACTAGGGATGGATATGAGTCTACAAGATTGTGTTAGGCTACTATCAACTGAGTCCCACAGTGATTGCCATTATGTTAGCTCCCCGTATTTTGCTAGATTGATTGAGATACAAAGGTACAGGGTAACATCAAACCAAGCTTTATAATCCTAGGACCTAGCCTTCCTGGATTCGAAGAGGGATCTCTCTAGTAGGTGCAAAGATGTGAACTTGTTTGCTGATTGGGGTTGATTTTAGGCTAGATGTTAAGTGCAGGGTATTTTGATTGCTTTTGGTTGGGTATGATGCTCAGATGGGTTTAGATAGAAAACAAGGAAGATTGTTAAGTCATTGGGAAATGGAGTCAAACAAGGTCATGAATGAGTTCATCAATGGTTTCAAGAGCATTTGTAGGGCAATTTAACTTGGTTGGTGGATCTTTAAGGTTGTGAAGGATCATGAGATGAACATTAAACTTGAGAACAACAAGATAATAAAGGGCAGAAGTAGAATCCTTTATATACTTGTAAACTGAGAGAGTTAGAAGATTTTAAGCATAGCAAGAGATTCAACGGGTTAAGAAACACCTAATCCATTTGATTTCATAATGGAAACTGATAATCAACCAAGACAAAATTCAGATAAAACATAGAAAGGAAAAACTTGTTTAAGCTTTCATGGATTTTATCATCAAGAGTAGGAAAAACATTTAAGTTGCACAAGTAACTATGACCATAGGAGAAGGGAGAAACCCTATCATCCACAGTGACAGCTATGAAATTTCCTTGAGACAATTTTAGCTAATTAAAGGCAAAGAGCGTAGCGCCTAGGGTGCTGCGCTCCTAGGGACCAAAATTTGGAAAAAACAAAAAGTGTCCGGATTTTCTTCAAAATTGGTGAGTAAACCCCTCAAGGGGTTTTAGACACCTACTGAGAAGCATCACCCAAGATCCCAAGGCTGTCATGAAATTTGGGCCTTTTTAGCTCTTCTATCTCTAGGAGGGCTTGCCTCAATTTAGCATTGGCAATCATGCTCTTCCTTGCATAGTGTTTGACCATTTTCTTCTACAAGGCAAGGCCCCTCTTCACCTCTTTGAAATGTGTGTGCTCCTATTTATAATAGTAAATGACCCTTTGTGCCCTTTCAAAATCCTTTTCCCATTCTTGAAGTTGGGCATATTTTTCTAGGAGGAGCATTTTTGTGTTTATCCCTTGGTCCTCATTATCACTATCTAGATCAACAAAGAGAGGGCCATGAGAAACCTTTTTAATCCTTTTGATCCTCCTAACCGGTGCCTTTGGCTCAACACTTTTCATTTTTTCTTTGCCTTTGTCCGATTCTTTGGTATTTTGTGACGAGGTGGCCCTTTTCCTTTTAGAGGCAGCAAACACACTCCTTTTCCCTCTATGATAAGTGCATGAGAGAGGGGAAATCATGGGAGTCTCAAAGGCAATGTTGACCTCATTTTTTCCTTCACTATGCTCTTATTTTTCTATGTCTTCTATGGACTGATTTTTGTCAAGACAGGTATGACAGATGTCATGACTGTCATGACTCTTTCTTGGACTATCTTGGGCACTTAGATAGCTTCCTTCCTCATCTGGCTATTCTCCTTCTTCATTGTTTTCCTCTTCCTCTTCATTGTCATCTTCCTCTTCATCATCATGTTCATTGTTTTTATCTTTGTGGCTGCTATCATTGGTTTCATCTTTGCTTTCTTCTTCATCATCTTGCTACGCTTGGCCATTGCTGCTTTCTTCTTAGCCACTTTCCTCTTCCTCATTTTCTTCTTCCTCTTCATCATCTTGCTTTTCAATTATTGCCTCATGATCATGGCTTCTTACTTCATCATTTTATTCACTTTCATGCTCGTCTTCTTCTTCATCAACTTCTTCTCCACTGTCCTCTCCTTGTTCATCATTATTTGTCTCATCTTCTTCCTCACTATTGCCTCCTATTTTCCCTTCACTAGGGCTACTATCAGCCCCTTCACTTGGTAAATTAGGGGAGGAGGTAATAGGTGAAATTCTTTGTGGAGAAGGCACATGGGGAGATGATGGCTGTGTGGAGGTAGATGGTTGTGAAGTGGAAGGCAAGCTTTGCTGGATGAAGGCTCGGGGATCTAAAAACACATCATGTGAGATGAAGGTCTCCCAAGATATACCTTGTTTCTCTAGCTGGTATAGGACAGTCATCTTGATCGGGGAGTGATGAAAGAGGCTAGGAATTTTGTGGTCATATCTTTTCCTCTTGACAACAGAGGCCATTTTATCAATACTCTGGAAAAGGTAATAAGCTAGGTTCATCATCTTGACTTTGGTAAAATGCATCAGAAATCTAATATGATATGAATAGAGCCGGGAGTACCTTCCCTCACATGTGAAGAAACTCATAATCTGCCTCATTAATGCTGCATACCTCTCTAGAAAATAAGAAAAAGGAAAAATAGCCTTGTATTTTTTCTAACAAGTTGGTTTCAAATAAGGCCCATAATAACCCAAATCCAATTTCTTTTGTTTGAACCAAAGCTCACCAACATCTGGTATACCGGTTGCTTTGGAAGTGATTTCAGATGAAAGCTCAAATTAGACCCCTGCTAGATTAACTTGGTGGTTTTGTAGGCTACAAGAAAACAACCTAGTTAAGTCTAGATGGTATTCAACGTGCTTGACCTTCTCACAAAAATGGTAGCACCCTACATCTTGGAAGTATGAAAAGATCATGGGAGAGGAAGTGATTGGAGTGGTGTCTATGGGCTCAAACCTTTTAGCTTTTCCTCCATGATGTTTTGGCTTGGTGGGAGTATGACTCTCATCACTACTGGTGTGACTATCTCTCTCTGACATGATGGCTGGTCCAAACAGCAGAAGGAACCTTGAGTTTTCATTATGGTATTTGGAGCAAAATAAGTGGTGTAGGTCAAACTTTTGCAAAGATGAAAGCTAGGGTGAGGACAGCTTTCAAAGCTTGGACTTGGTGGTAGAGGTTAGGTTTATAGTCACTCAGTCTTCTCTTTGTATAAAAACCAATCCTTCTTATAACCCTAGTTCAAATACATGACAATTTGTTTTTGCATAGTCTAAGGTTTTGGTCAATTTCTAATCATGGATGACCTCTTTGATAAACAATATTTGGGCGAAGGAAAAAAACATTGACCAACCTTGTTTTAACTTGTAGAAGCTTTGTAGAGGCCAAAACCTGATTTTCAAAGCCTTTGGCACAATTTTCTGAAGTGATTCCAGGGGCGCAGCGCCAGCACGTAGCGCCAGGCCAGTCGGGCTGTCGGGGCGTAGCATCGGGCGGAAAAAGTTAGTGTCTCGGGCATTGGTGGTCTTTCCTGAGCTTGCGTGCAACACCAACCCGCGAGCGTGTAGCGCAGTGAAATATTACACTGCCGGCCTCTCCTTTGTGCATAGCGCCAGAGGCCAGGGGCATAGCGTCGTGTTCAGCGCGCAGCGCTTGACAATTTCCACTGTTTGCCTGAAAAAATACCAAACCCATTTTTGTAAAATTGGGGTCTCCTATCTTTCAATGTGAAATTTTGACTAATGTTTGTTGTGAACACCCTTTAACATTTTTTTGGAAAACACATCTATTTCTACCTTAGCCAATATTTTTGCAGAACAAAATTTTTGTCATGGAGGCCCTTTGTTGGGATTTTATCATTGAGATGTAGAAATCGAGGTCACACTTTGCCTTTTTAGGCCTGTTTTAACAATAACTCATAACCCAACGTTTTACTTTAAAAAACTCTGTTTTTCTACCCTTTGGAAAAATGGTCTTCTTTAACCTGATACCCTTTGTCTTTCTTCTCTTAGTGCAAGTGAAGCAGTGTTATTTTGGAAAGAAACCTTAAGGAGGAGGCTTCTGTCCTTGAAATCTCTGAGATGGTTCTTTGCTTGTCATCAATGTTTTTTCAATCCACCAAAACAAACCCTGATACTCTTTCATCTATAGGCCTGTTGTTTTTGTCTTGTTTGGGTCTGCCTCTTTGTGATAATTATACCCTATTACCTTGCCTCCTCTTTTTGTTGGTGGTCATCTTGGCTACTCTTTAAAAATGTGAACAAGGGAAGCTATCCCTTGCAATGTTTGTACTCTGAGCCAAGGAGGCCCCTTTGAGTGCAATCCTCTTTATGCAGGAAGGCATAACTTGCTAGGCACCAAATCCATCCTATGACTTAGTAAAACCTTTGGTGACCTAATGGGGACCTTTGGATTTGGATTTTGGATAGGGATTTAGACTTAGGGATTAACAAGTATAAGATAGGACCTGTGATAAGCTTAGTGTGTTTTGAAGACCTAGGATCTAGCATTTCTGATTATCTAGAGGGTCTGTAGAGACAATCAGTGTCTGAGAATATTATGGAAGAGTCATCAAGATTATTGGATTAGTAGGTTTGAACAGTAGTAGGGAATCTTGTAGATAAGAAAAACGGAGGATTTGGGCCAAAAGGCAAGACATGGTGAAAAATGAGTGACAGTTGGGGTAAAACTAAATGGCTTGAACCTAGGATGGGTCTTCCACGAGTGGCGGGCTAGTGATGACTAGATAGGAAGATGGAAAAAATAGGAAAAAATTATCCTAAGGGTAATGAAGGCTGTGAGATTTCTAGAACTCACAATTCTCATGAACTTTGTTTCTAGAAATCTAGAAACAATGCTTAGTCATCTTGAGGTATGAAAATTAGGGATAACTAACATAGCAGGGCTTCTTTGGTTGTGGTTCCCCTCCCTATGACACATGGAGGGGAATTATATCTCGTGTACTCGTATGTTATTGTATTCACTCATGACCTATCATTTTCCAAGTGCATTATGTATATGGGATTCATTGTATTATTTTCTGGCCCATTGATGCCAACATATCATGTACCATGTATAATGTTATTTGTAGCTCATTCCCACATTTTTGGGCTCATCATTATTCTTTGTACTCAGTTACCTCGGCAGGTATGGGCATGCCTCTCCCGCCTCATTGAGATCATGTACTCCAAAATAAAAGGAGACTTATATCAGTTAGCATGTCTCACCCCCTCTATTTGTGTAGGCTTCCTCGCTTTGCTTCGGTTATGTCTCTCTCTCTCTCTCCAACTCCCCTTTAATGCCTAGTGATTGTGTTCTTACAACATTTCGTGTCATATGATTTTCTCCTAACACTTGTACCTTGGGGGGGAATCTGTTATCACCAAAATATGATCACCTAGCCATTTCTAACTAGGTGGATCGAAATACAACATGTAAGACCAATTTTACCATAGTAAAATTTCTTTCGAAATAGAAAATAATTTGATAAACCATATTTTATTAAATTATTTATGAAACTCCATTGGGAATAATTAAATAAATCATTATTTAGTTAATATTCCTTATCAAATTTGACTAAATCACCCAAGAATGATTAAAAAAATCGCTATTTGTTTATTATTTCTTAACCACATCCTTGAAATAATAAATAAATCATTTATTTATTTATTATTTCTAAATAAAGGTATTTAACCAATTTAAATATCTTTTCCCTCCAAAAACATAATAAAATATTCCAAATGGTTAAGTTCTAGATTGTGTTTAATAATATTTTATTATTCTCCATTTTTTAGAGTAACCCAATATTTTGTTATAAATAAGAGAGTTTTCCATCCATTCCTCACCATGATCACTATCATCGTCGTTATGATCTTCTTTTTGCAATCGAGCTCCCATTTGAGTTCAAACATTTTTAGGTATCTCACATCAGAGAGAGAGAGAGATTCAGAAAATTGAAGCATCGAGGACAATCAAAGGACCCATCCCACTTGAGGGGGAGCTATAGCCTCTTTGCAAGTCTCCTTCACCAGCTGTAACACAATAGTAATATAACATTCATTCTTTCTAAATTTCTTTGTCCATGGTTTGGGGTTTTTTACACTAGTTAATTATTTTTCCGGTTAATGCTTTTCTCTATATAGACCATTTGTTTTGTAGGTTTTACCCTAACTTTCTGTTGCAGATTTGAAGTATTGAATGACCATATCTATTGTTAGGGAAATTATTCACTCGTGGCTTAAGTAAAGCCTTCTTGGTACACTTGCTAGAAAACTTCACACTAACAAAGTCAAATAAGATGGACACTAATAGCAATAAGGAAAAATAAATTGCACACATAAAATGATTTTTCACACTCAATTCATTCACAAATATGATAGAAAGATATAGTTGGATTGGGATCCAATATATTCCAAACATGGATAAAGAAGTTGAGATATTCTCTCAAGAAAATCTAATACCAACTTTAAACTTATCTTATAAGCATTATCTCCATGTTGATAAACATCGTCCTTGTAGTATGTGTTGCACTAATATTGTGTTATTTCAAATTAGTGAAGTTATTTAGTTATTGAAAATTGGTAATATTGAATCCCTAAGATAATGCTCAATGCAATAGTGAAGTTTCACAACTCATGACTAGAAAGAAGTTTGATTTGTTCTAGCTTGATTTATTATTGTCTTTATAATTATGTTAGATTGAAGATTTGGTTAAACCTCACGAGAGAAAGAATTTACAAAGTTCAATGATAAAATTTATAATCTATATCTCAAATAGCTTAAACAAAAACATAAATATAAATATTTTGAGACTTAAAATTTAGATTTACATTAACATAATTAATAACTTAATAATATTATTTAATAATTTAATAATATTATTTAAATTTTATGAAGGCTATATATACTTACTTTTTGAAGAACGAAATATATACCATATTTATAATTTTTCTTGTATTTAATTAGCATAGGACATACTAGCATCCTAAAATAAATATTTGGATTAAAAGAAATCGATTTCTCAATGTTCAATAGGCACGCCTATGTAACAAACGTTATATGAGGTAGTTGCTAAGAAAATTCGACCATTAAAGGTTGTTGATCTGAAATGCACTTGAATTTATTGGTGGACTGGGGTAGCTGAGCAATCATACAATTCTAAAACTATGTGGGTTATTTTCTGGGATTTTGATTGGGTGTAGGTCACTTTCTTCTCAGTCTTATGATTCGTTTTTTTGGTCAAAATTTACCTTTATACATCATCTCTGAAAACCTTTACGCCCACCCAGCAGCCAGCGCCTTCACAACCTAGTGCCCCTCACTCAACCCAGAATATAGGATCAATTCCTAAAGGACCTTCTCCTTCTGTTGGTGTCTATCCTCATCATTTTCAACCAGGAAATGTTCCCCAAGGCCTTAACCATTAGGGATTTTCTCTTCCAGGCCATTATCCTGCAGGTCAGATACCATTTTTATTTCCTCCACCTGAAATATTTTATGTTCCAGTTATGGCTATGTTCATTTTACCAAATATGACCCTCGGGATCCCAGTATGGTACATTTATCCCCTAGAAAACACTCCACCAGATCAACTTAAACCATATATTGTTTTGACCTCAGTCCAACCAGTCGTTATGACCCCTTCATTTGCTTCAATTCCACAAAAACCTCAATAGGAATCCACTCATGTTGCGAAAGCATCTAGTGAGGGGGGGGGGAATCCGAAAAGAAGGAACCTAAGGACAAGGTTCCCCAAACAACTCTAGCTCCACCTAAGCCTCTGAAGCCTGACTCCACCATGTGCTTTGTGTGAGGTTGTTGGACATCCCCCTAATAACTGTCCTGAACTCCCTCGTCTCAAGCCTACGATCGATGATACATTTCTTGATTCTAATATCCTAGAGTTCCATGTTACCTTACCTAAGCCAACCAAGAGAAATAAATTGTTACACATGAATCACACATCTGCTTTGTACGATAAATATGGCCACTATTCTCATCACTGTTCTCGTCTCAATGATTTTCGCGATACCCCTTAAGCACTTCATGAAATAGAGGCCACTCATAGTGGATCATATACCCCTCTACTTGTGAGTTATGGTCCCACCACTGCACCAGAACCTGAGGACTCTAATGCACCCATCACGATCCCTCACCCCAATGTTCAAATGATGAACCATAGAGTCTGTATTCTCTACTTCTCGTCATCCATGAGATCCTAGAAGGAATACCCCCATGGGGTTCCCTATAGTTCTTTTGTCAAACCTCCCTCATTGAACACTCTCGTCTCAACATTAGTAGATGTTTCATTTACTAGCTCTTTTTATACCCATAGTGGCAATGCGTATGTGAACCATATCTCTCCTAATGATGCACGAGGTATCTCCACCACATCATGTGGTCTCCATTCCTCTATCTCTCCCATATTCTATTCAAATGAAGACATTATGGAAGCCAAGACCATGCCTAATTTTCCTTGGGATGATATGAACCATCGTGGATACTTCCTTCCACAACAAACCCATGGCCAATATGTTGCGGAGTAAAATGAACTTATCCATGGTGAAATTTATTAGTTTAGAAATTCCATCCCTACGCTAAATGCTTTCGAAGAAGGGAATATGGCAAATATATCTCCTACCATTAAGATCAACATTTTAGATAAACCAGGGATTGAATAAAACATTAGCTTGGAGGAACAGTGCACCTTCAAAGAAATTGATTCTTACACCAAACTATTCAAGGAATTTTGTGATGTTTTCACTTGGTCTTATTCCAAAATTTCCAGACTTGATTCCACCATTATTGAACACCATATCGGCACATGGCCTGATGCCATTCTTTTCCATCAAAATTTGAGACCCATCAATCCTTCCAGACGTGATGCCATTAAAGCTGAAATCGATCAGCTCAAGTAGGTTGGACTTATCTATCCCATTGAATATACCACATGTGTCCCCTCCCTTCACCTTGTCATTGAACTCATCCCAGACACACAATCTTTAGAACAACGACTTATCATGCTTGAGTGTGTCAATCAAGACTTTCGTGTTGCATTTCAAACCATTGAAGTAGCCAAAAATCACACCAAAGCCCAATATGAACGTGTTAGCCCCCTATAAATTTTTTGACAAGCAAACAGGAGGCTCAATTGTTTTTGAGCCTTCAAGGAATGCATTTCCCTCTGAAAACACATCATCCTTGAAGCCTCCTTATGCCCTTGTCCTTTGATAAATCCCCACTTCTGTTTCCAGTTATAAAGCCTCTCTGTCTGTGAAGAAATGCCCAAAAGGCCTCCTTTTCCCTTTATATCACCCCTTCTAAACCTCTGTTTCCATTCCCTTGTCTCCCCTTCTATTTCCCCCTGTTAACCCTCTAAATCCTCCCAAAACCCCCTTCAAATTCTACCCATACCCCTTGTTTGGCCTAATTCACCCCTTTTCCCTCTATCGTTCCCCTTCCTAACCTCAAAATTGCGTTAAAATGGGAAAAAAACCCACTTTTCACTTTATATTAGGGCTTAGCCCCTTTTCTGCCAACCTCGCAAACCACTTCCCCATATGCCCGTGCCCAGGACCAAGCGCTTAAGCCTCGGGTGCTAATCACAATCGCAAAGTTTCAGGCGAGCGTGTTTCTTTGTTAAACCAAATTTCCCGATGCGATTGAAGTTTGGTCTGAAAGCCCCACACCGTGATCTCCACCGTTGATCCATACAGATCCGACGGCTTGGCGCTGATCGCATCGCACCATTGCATCGTGTTTCCTCCTCCGTGCTCCCCGATTGTGAACCCTCTGATGGACCTCTCCGCTGTCGATCCACTTCTAAATTCGACGGCCCAGCGCTAATCGTTGCGCGCCCCGTCGCCCCTCTCCGTCTCCCTTCGATTGAATGTGGGTTGTTGATCTGGTCCCCGAATCCAACGGCCATCACTCAATCACGCTCCCACTTCCGATCGCAATCGGAACTTTCACCGCGCCACTCCTTTTTTCCCTCTGATTGCGATTCCCCGATCAAATCACAGCCTTCCATCCCTCCAGATCCAATGGTCCAGATTTATCTCGCTCCGCTCTTTTGTTCCCGCCCATCTCCCCACTGATTGAATCGCAGCTATTCACTGCCTTTCATCTGACGGTCCGCATTTAATCGCCCTCCGCCATCGCCGGGTCCCACCATTTCAAATCCATTTCATATGTTTTGACCCTCTTTCCTTTGTATTTCGCCGAAGTCTAAACCTTCCTGATTTACGTTAAAAAGTTGTCCATTCCACCCGACCCTCGAAATTTAATGTTTTTATGTTAAATTTCACCGCATTTCTCCGCCATTTCCACTGTGCTACACTGCTCCGCCACCATTCCTCTGGGCCTCCACAGCATTTCCCCACCACTACCCGGGTTTGTGACAGGCCTATTTTATTGTGCAAAGATCACAGAGAGGCCATTTCAGTGTCGGCCAGCGTATCAGCAGAAGAGATTCAAGGGGGTTAAATGCTTATTATTGATGTAATTTATTCTTAATCCCGCATTCAAAGGAAAAGATGTAGTTTGAATATTTAAGCACACTCTCAAAGTCCTATTAGTGCTTCCAACATCAACAGGATATTTTCTCCATACGGACACCTTCGGACAATGATCTCCATGCCTCCTCAAGCCCAGAAACAGTTAAAGACACTGACAGAAGCTTCTTAAGACTGCCAGAACTGTAGTAATGGAAGCATGGAGGCTTGAAGACCTTTTTAGTCACCTTACTTGCTTCAGAGGACAGAACAGAGGGCCTTACAGCCAGAAAGGACTTCAAGAAACATCTGAGGTCAACCTTGACCTGTCAAAGACTCCCGAAGCAGACTATAGAGTACATACAATGCTGCAGAGACATTAAGCAGTATGGGCATGAATTCTTCTGCCATTCTGTCTTAATGAAACAAATTAAATGGCATCTACTCCTTGTTGTTTCTCTTCGCCTATAAGAATTCCCGAGAACAAATTGTAATGGTTGTTGTTCGGTTGTTGCCGATTGCTGTTAGAGGGATTCATTTGGAATGTTAGAACAGTCTTGGGAGGGATTAGCAGAGTAGTTGTTATGTAGTAGGCTGGGAGGAGAAAGTCTGGACTGTATTAGCCATTGAGCTCAGAGTATGTGACTGGTTTTGCATCAATTAATCAAGCATATTTCACAGGATCCTGGTCTATTATAATTGGTGATGTTTTTCTAACACTGTTTATTACATTTTCGTACTGTTTCATATTCTGCTGACTTGCATAAAAAATATGGCATAGGATTTACCCTTGTTAGGTACCCTACGTCTCTGCTCTCCTTGCCTTCAATGTTTTCTGTTGTATGTGTTATCTAAGAGTAAATTCAGCTGATTTAACCAGTGTAGCGGTTCCATATGCTACTAGCTGATGTATGAATTCGTGGTTTGTTGCTTGGATGTTTCTTGTTGGTGTCAAAGCATTGAAGGTTCAAAGTCCTTCTCTGATCTATAGACCCTGGCCCTGTTAAACTTATCTCTGTTTTTCCCTTGGAGCATGCTAAAGCTGACCTGGAGTTAAATGACCTCTGGTCCGATCTATAAGCTGCCCCTTTGTTCCTCCTTTGAGAGCTGCCTTTGAGTATGTCCAAGCAGGTCTGGAGTTAAATGACCTCTGACCTTATCTATAGACAGAAATTGGGTGTCTTTCCTTCTTTCACTTTCAATCCTTAATGTTCCATCCCACCATCTATCTAAAAAGATCCTTTAGTGTATATGACTTGCCCTATGAAAGCCTTGGCTAGTTGTTGCATGTAATTACCTTTCATGACTCCATAGCCCAATGGATGGCACTTTCTTGACCTATCCTCTTTGCTGAAACATCCTGCTGTTTTGTTCCTTTTCTCCCATTATTTTCTCAGTCTATGATCTCGTGACCCAACCCAGCAACCAACCAACCAAATCATTTTAAAACCCACCTTTGTGCTTCATAACTAGCCTAACATCTCATTTGAACTTTCAAAGGTTATATCATTCTTTGTTTTATTGGAGAGATCCCTCTCCGGGTCCAGGAGGGCTAGATCCTAGGGCCCCAAAGTGGTTAGATGTTGTCTTATCTTTTGGTATTACCAAATCTAACAAAACATAGGAACCCCAACAGAACGAAAAGCACCAAACCATCTCATTTGTTGTATTTTTGCGCCTTTCAAATGGATCCATCATCCACACCATATTTTGATTATGTTGATGGTGTGAGTCGCTTTTCCAGGAATCTAGCCTCGGTAGCTTGGGCCATTTTTACCCCTTTTCATTCATTATTTCACTCCAACGACGTATGCATTGGACTTTCCACCAATAACCATGTCGAATATGATGCAGTGATAGGTTTGTTAGTTGATTCCCTCGATCATTTCATCCTTCATCTTCATGTTCGTTTAGATTATGTGCTACTTGTCATGAAATTGAATGGCCTTTATCATGTGCATAATCATGTCCTATTTAGAAAATATCTATGAGTTAAGCCTTTTGCACATGAATTTGAATCCATTACATTCATTCATGTTCCTAGAGCTAAAAATAACTATGTAGATACCATTGCAAATAACATCCTATATTGGAATTTATCACATGCATATAACAAAAGACAACCATAATATAAACAAATGGAGAACCACAATTTTCATATATAAAATATGCATATCCATATTATTTATCATCATATAAAAACATAAGTGTTTTGAATCCACTACTCTAAATACATCCGACATGCCCATAACATGTTATAACACAAAATATGGGACCCACATGTCCCTATCCCTAATCACTATCTGGAGGGTCTTGAGCCAATGGCTCCACACCACCATCACGTATGTCTCGAACTGCCTAACTAGCCATAGTTATGAGCCACATGATGCCTCGCCACTCTGGGGGAAGACCAATACACTCATTTGTATATCGATCCTCTAAGTCATGCCAATTCTGTTTTGTCACCCCGGTCAGTAGTACATCAAACTTGCGGCAGAGTCCTCTAGTAGAGCCTCACACTCTGGCCTCTATTTTGATCTCAATCCACCCTGGTCTACAACCCCAGGTGTTGCGACTCGTTGTACATATCCTGTCAGTTTTACTAGTGTTGGGCCAGAATTGTGAATTATGGATAAAACACGCTTCTCTAGATAGATGAAAAACTAGAACAATAGATTAAAGACTATACGACTATCTTTCCTAACTTATAACAAACACACAGAAAGGATTAGAGGCTTACTTGTGATCCAAGTGCTTCTAAATGGCTCCTTCTGTCGCTTCCGTTGTAGCTTCAAATTCAGGCGGTTTGTGCGAAATGCTTCCTGCAAGAAAGAAAACTAAAACAACAGAAGATAGCAATAATACAGATGTCTATTCAAGTTATTTAGCTAAATCATTAAAACATAAACAATATACATCAACTAAGATCTTGCAATATGGAAAATCAAAGCCAATACAGATGCATATACGGAAAAGTAAGCTATATTATTTATTGATGATAGAAGGAGAGGTTACAACCAAATGAATGATTTTAACTAACCCTTCCAGCAATGATCCTCAGCCCCATCATAGTATAAATCTCTCTATCATCTGTTACACAAATCTAACTCTTCATTGAAAATCCTCCAGCATTTCTGTACTCAAATTCTTCCTTGTCAAACACTCAGATTTGTGCTCAATTTATAGGTGAATTGAAGGTAGTTTTGCAATGAATGACTTTCTAATAATAGGCAATACATGTTCCCAATCATGTAGATGTCAAATGGACACTTGGATTCGAAGCTTGACACATGTGAACTCTTCTAGAAGGCACTGGCCAAGTGTAGATTCCAGAACAATGAGAATTTCGCTCCCAATGTGACCAACACACCCATAGATGTCGGGAAGTGATTTGCAGAGCAACCTTGCATGGGGATACCTGAATATTCATTGCACTTAGTCCCCTTAGAGGCAGCGTTGGTGACCTCTCATATGCTATACAATAAACTTCAAACCTTGGAAACCTTTTCTTGATGAAAGTCATGCTTGAATTGTCTAGTTCTTGCCTTAGGGCATGTAGCAACTTGAAATGATAGGGAATTATAGACCCTTAGTCATTGGTCCTAGAGATGATGCCCAGTTAACCAGGTCATTGGGAATGATTCCCAAATTGACCTATAACAATTTCCCCCTAAAGAATTAGGTTAAAATAATAAAAACATTTGATTGAGATGCTTTACACTGTGATGGGCTGGAGATGAAGCAGAGTGGTCACCTGCATCAATATTACAATACATTACATCATGATATATCCTCTTTGATCATAATTGTTGAGGGTAGGCATTCCCATGTTCAGCACATAAACAATCTAATAACATGTACATAATTCAGAAAGTCGTCGACATTGGAATGTTGCCCAATGTAGACATGCCTACAAATATAGGCCCATGTTTGTATGACAATCTATATGTAAGGTCACCATACAGATGATGTGTACAAAAATCCTGAAGTCGCAGCTCGGATCGCTGAAACTAGATCTGGTACAAGTCTAGCCATGCTAATATATGATTTGTCGTCGAACATGGAAAGACATCGTTTGATTACCAGCCAATGATGTGAGATGTTAAAAAACATGAGAGAACCACCATCAATGAAAATGGCCCTCAAGGTACTGTAGTAAATTCCGTAAGGCGTGAATGGATGATTTTATTTCGAACGCCAAACAAAATCTTTCAGTCAAAGGTCTGGAAGCGAGGATCTTGTCGATGCTATAACAAGCCTCATGGTACTGGAATCTGATGTTTCGAAGTGAACTTCCTGGATATTAATTTGTTGTAGACAGGAAGTCACCTTATTTCGAAACGGGAGTCACTGATTTCGGAAACAAGGGTATGACTTGATATAGCAATTTTCAGGGATGACGATCATGAGAATAAAGGTTTACAAGTATTGCAGAAGGATGAGTTTATTCACTAGACGAATTCTCTTGAACATATCGGCGACACTGTGATGATTTGGCAGCATTGACCCAAAACTGAGGTGAAGGTATGATGAACCATAGGTGTGAATGAACCATCAAGATGATTACCCAATACAAACAGTCACAGACATGGAGTAAAGGAAGTGTCATGTTCAAGAGCAACTTGCTACCATAAAGAATTTTTTCTCACTTTTCCCAAATTTTCCGAGTCATTTGTCGACCAGTACCTCTTTATTTTTTAACAAGCTTGAGGAGGATAACATTTTCTTGATCTATAATTCAACCCTTCGGGCAAATAAAGTATCGTTGTTTAATAAATAACGAGTCTAGTGATTAATGAAACTCGATTCTTGCCATGATCGACAAGATCGTCACTATTTTATGTTTTAACGAGATTAACGACAGTGATAGCCTGATCCTTTTTCATGTTTAGAGAGTTTGAAAAAGAGGACGAAAGAAAACTCCATAAGTACTTTTTCATAAATTTGTCACTCCAATCCGGAAAAGTGTAAAATAATATCTGAGAGAACCACTTTGGTCATGTTTAACCAAGGTATTCCTTTTTTGTAAATAATCTATCTCAGTCTAGAAAAGGGTTAAACTTATACTGAGTATATAACAATTCATTTACTTTTACGAGCTCGAAAAGACAAGTGCTTGGCAATCTTTTCACATTATCGGAGTCTGAAAAGAACTGAAAGAAGACTCCAAGGGTTCCTTTTTCACTGTTATCAAAGCTCAGAAAAGAGATAAAAGTGTGCTTCAAATCCTTTTTCATTGTTAACAAAGCTCGGAAAATAAGGAGAAAAAGTATGCTTTGTGGTCAAGTCATTCTTGAAATAAATCTGCACCACTAATCTGTTTTTCAACTGTAGGACCTATTTCAAAGAAACATCAAATGGATTAAAAATACTGATTTCATCATTAAAAAAACATAATAAAACTATAGTCATATCAATAAATATTATTTGCAAATAATTAAATGACTATTAAAAGTAGTTTTACTATTCATTTTTACCATTCCAAAGTTACCATTTGGATTTTCAAGCTCTGAACCTGATTTTTCCCCCGAACTTCAACTGTTGATTGCGTGCAATTGGTAAGAATGTTTTGAATGCCCCCTGTAAGAGCACATGTCGAATGCCCCCTGCAAGAGAAGCTACCCCCCAAGCTTCATTTCATTCATCTAAGTTGATAACTGGTTACTATTAGCTGGATGGAATGAAGGTTCATTATAGGGGAGGATTTGTTTCATTTTTTAACGAGCTTGACACAGGAAAATAACTATGCTCATGACCTGTTTCATTTTTTAACGAGGTTGACACAGTAAAAGAACTTTCCTCAAAGGCACTTGTTTCATTTTTTAACGAGGTTGACACAAGAAAAAATAACTATCCTCATAGGCACTTGTTTCATTTTTTAACGAGGTTGACACAGGAAAAAAGAATTGTCCTCAAAACCTGTTTCATTTTTTAATGAGGTTGAAACAATAAAAATAACCATCCTCATAACCTGTTTCATTTTTTAACGAGATTGACACAGTAAAAAGAACCATCCTCATAACCTGTTTCATTTTTTAACAAGGTTGACATAGTAAAAGGAACCATCCTCATAGTGTAGCTGGACTAGTGAGTGCACTCTGGAAAAGATGTAGTCTAACAGAGTTATCATTTAAGGAGTTTGATGAGCACCACAAATGATAAGTTATAACACGCGCTGACAGGTCTTCTCCAAGGTTTTTATTGAATTTTGGAATTTTCGAGGGTAATTTCTATGGTATCACCGGCCACCAAGGAGAATAACTGATGGGATCAGCTTGATATTGCACTAAAGATTTGAATAAAGTATCAAGCCATTTAGTATTCATAAAAGAGGAACCAGATAGGATTTCAGATGATGACATGGGTGAATTCGATTGACAAAACATCGAAGATGAAGAAACAGTAGATGTTGTCGCAGATGAAATAGATGGTTTGGTCTTGGATGTTATCTCAGCCATGGTTAAATGACACAGTGTATACCCTATAGAATTGATGGGAACTGAAAATGAAACAGGATCAACAAAAGCAAAGGAAGGTGATTGAGGAAAATACTCGTACAGGTAAAGCTCCTACCAAAAATGAGTTGGAGTTAAAGGTGTCTTGCCTTGTAATATTTCTTCAATCGAAGTCAAACTAGTTGGAAGAGCTTTTCCATCTAGCATGAATTATATTTCAGGTGGTTGACTGCGCGATATGGGAGAGTCAATGGCTACAATAGATTTTGGAGTGACCAATATAGGAACAACTTCTGGTTGTTCGACTTCGGGATCAAGATTTTCTCCATTTAGGGAATATAGCAACTAAAATATAAGGGGATGATAGACCCTATTTCATTGGTCCTGGGGATGATGTCCAGTTTGACCAATAACAACTGCCCCCTAAAGCACAATGGGATCCGGATCAACTTCCAGTTGAACAACATCGGGTTCAGAAGGTATGGTCTCACAAATTGGATGGATCGTGACCACGAGTAGCTGTGAGGACTCTGTCTCGACAACAGTAGAAAAATGAGGATTTTTAGAAACAACTTATGCCAAATCTGGTATATGGGAAGATGATGCTTCACCAGAGGTACCAATAGTACTTGTTTCAGTAGATTGATGTTGCCTTTGCCAACCAAGAGTAACTTCTGGTGGTAAAGGTGGTTTCAATGCTAATCTACGCGAACGATGGGGGAAAGGATTTTTTTCTTCCACGATGACTGATTTATTTTAACCAAAAACAAATAAACAAAATAAAAGGGTATTACTAGGCAAAAGGTTTACCAAGAAACTATGAACTGCATAATACCTCCTGGCGAACCAAGAAGTATGGGCAGGCAATCTCCCCGAATGTTGTGTTTGGTGTATCACAATTTACAAGGTGGCCGGCTTGGTTCACTATGGATGGATAGCAACCTAAATTTGTCCTCCCAAATATACTCGAAGGCATGTGGAGGCCCAAGGCCATATTAGCGTTGTCTGATGTGAAACCGTACAGTGAGAGCACCCCTTTATACTTATCGTACTGTAAGACCACCCGATATACCTGAGAGTACGTGGACGAGCTACGATATACTTACGTATGTGGAGTGAGGTATCACACTCGGAATGTATCATAGACAAGTTAACGATATCTACTATGTTTTACGACACCGGAACATGTCTCTAGCCTAGACCTTCTAAATTTTATCGTTATGGTTCCAATGCTTTATTAGGTAAATTGAGATTAATTTTATGTTGATCTTGCTTAACAATTTTCCTTTCAAAGGTTCACCACGATGATGTGTAGGAAACTCCTAAAAATGCAAACTAAGAATGATAAAAAATCTTTCACTTTTAGTTTCTTCAATGAAAACCTAGCTACTAAAGGGAAAGAGCAAACAATTTGTGAGCAAAGAAATAAACGAGCACAAACTAAATGCAGATTTCCTAATTGTTCATTTTGCAAAACACACAAAATCCTACATGAAAATGCAATTTTTTCTTTTCAATTCCTTTAATGTTATGAATGCAAAAAAAAAACTAAGCACACTAAATCAACAAATCAAATGCTTTTTACTTTCGATAAATGAGGAATACAAACAACAATTTCTCTTTTGAAGTAAAAATGAGGAATTTAACAACAATTTCTCCTATCAGGAAATGAAGAATTTACGACAATTTCCTATTTTGAAAGCAAATAAGCTTAATGCGACAATAAAAATACTTTGAAATGAATTTGTCAATGATAAAGAAAAACATTTTAAACAAAAATTGAACAAATTTTCATTCAAAGGAGGAAGAATTCGATAGATTCACTGGTCAATATGAGGCTTAGGCTTTTCAAAACACAACAAACAAAAGGCTGAATAAAATTGCAATGACAAATTCAAAGGGAATTTGGTTGGCTTAGGGAAAAACACAATCTCTACGGGGAGAAAGTGCATTTCAAAGCACCCCTAAATGGGAGACAGTGCTCTGCAAAGCGCCCCTAAGTGGGAGATAGTGCTCTACAAAGCACCCCTGAGTGGGAGACAGCGCTCTGCAAAACACCCTTGAATGGGATTAAGTGCTTTGCAATGCACCCCTAAATGGGAGAGAGTTCTCTGCAACGCACCCCTGAATGGGAGAGAGTGCTCTGCAAAGCACTGTGTCTTGACCAATAGTGCGTTCGGCGCAACAGAGATTCAAAATTCAAGCTGCTAAAAACACGTCTAATGCAAATTTGGATTTTAAAAAGCCTAATCTCTGTGAATAACAACTACTGGGTGAATAAACTAAGCAAATCATAGGCTAAAACACCTAGATCTAAGAGAAATTCTCCTCAGCGGAGTCGCCAATTTGTTGGGCCAGAATTGTGAATTACGGATAAAACACGCTTCCCTTGACAGATGAAAATCTATAACAACAGATTAAAGACTATACAACTACCTTTCCTAACTCAGAACAGACACACATAAAGGATTAGATGCTTACTTTTGATCCAAGCACTTCTAAATGGCTCCTTTTATCGCTTCCACTGTAGCTTCAAATTCAAGCAGTTTGTGTGAAATGCTTCCTGCAAGAAATAACACTAAAACACCAGAAGATAGCAATAATACAGATGTTTATTCAAGTTAGTTAGCTAAATCAGTAAAGCATAAACAATAAACATCAACTAAGATCTTGCAATATGGAAAATAAAAGACAATACAGATGCTTATAGGGAAAAGTAAGCTGTATTCTTTATTGATGATAGAAGGAGAGGCTACAACCAAATGACTTATTTGAATTGACCCTTCTAGCAATGATCCTCAGCCCCATCATAGTATAAATCTCTCCAGCAGCTGTTACACAAATCTAACTCTCTATTGAAAATCCTCCAGCATTTCTCTACTCAAATTCTTCCTTGTCAAACACTCAGATCTGTGCTCAATTTATAGATGAACTGAAGGTAGTTTTGCAATGAATGACTTTCTAATAATAGGCAAGACATGTTCCCAGTCATGTAGATGTCAAATGGACACTTGGATTCGAAGCTTGACACATGTGAACTCTTCTAGAAGGCACTGGCCAAGTGGAGATTCTAGAACAATGAGAATTCCGCTCCCAATGTGACCAACGCACCCATAGATGTTGGGAAGTGCTTTGCAGAGAAGCCTTGCATGGGGCTACCTGCATATCCAACGCACTTAGTCCCCTTAGAGGCAGCGTTGGTGAGCTCCCATATGCTATATAATAAACTTCAAACCTTCGAAACCTTTGCTTGATGAAATTCATGCTTGATTTGTCTTTTTCTTGCCTTAGGGCATGTAGCAACTTGAAATGATAGGGAATTATAGACCCTTAGTCATTGGTCTTGGAGATGATGCCCAGTTAACCAGGTCATTAGGAATGATGCCCAAATTTACCTATAATAACCAGTGCTATATATTATGCCATCAGTTTAATAATAGGTACCATATAAATATTTTAAAAACTTTACATGCAACCAAAATAACAACTTTCACTTGCCATCTGGTCCCCATGCTCGTCTCAGCGAAAGTGGAAAATTAGGATCACCCTGAAAGTTCATACCACTTTATGGATAGTCATCTATGTAGAGAGACATGTGATCCCAATGAGCAAAAATTTCTCATCGGAACACTCGTCCGACTCCCCCCTCCTCCACCTCATCACATTAGTTGCCCCTAGCGGCACATCCTAGGGTCCCGTGGGCCCCCATCTCAGATCTGCAGATCTGGACTAACGGTCGAGATCTTCTCAATTAATTAGGAGCATAAAACTGTCCCAAATGAACAGTTCTCATTGACCCATCGTCTGCATAGTCTCAAATGTCGTTTCACTAACTACATCATCATCTGGGACCACCCATAATAGGTCCCTCCCAAAACACTCTCTACCAACATCATCTGCCCTCTAGTGATGCAATGAAAAGCATGGTTGCCCAAGATCCACAACACTACTGTGGCTATAGCCCATGTCTCTAACTATTCTCGGTGACTGATCAGGATGGTTGTGCCTTTTGCATGACCACCAAGTCGGAAATGACACTCCACAAACTCTTCTATATCTGTCCCATGAGGAGCACTAGATGTAAATCCCCTACCATGCCTAGGTGGGGTAGTCTGGTCAAAACGTAGATGTCCTGGATCGTGAGCTTGATCCTGTGCCCTTACACTATAAAGGACTCTTGGCCTGGATCCCAATAGCTCACAATCCTCAAAAGTAAGGGCTCACCTGCCCTCATCAGTAGGTTCTCGAACAGCTTGAGAACCCCATAACGAGCCAATGCTCCTCTCACTGCCTGATTCCACTCAATCTCAATCCGAAGAGTATCCAAGACTTGTTCACGCTAATCAATATTTAACTCTGCCATACCTGTAAGCACCATAATTTTTTTCAGTTCAGAGATAAATACAACCATCAAACTAACTTGTTATCATTCCCTCACCAGGCCAATAGACTAATCCAATCCTCAAGTCCAAAACGCAATTTTTTCTTTCAAAATTGCGAGGACGCATTTCTTGGGTACACATATGTGCTCCAAAGCGTAGGACAGGGCCAGAAAATCATGCTCTAATGGTAAGGATAGACAAAATTCTCTTACTAAGAGCTGAGACCCTAATATCAAAATGTAAACTGATGGAAATGTAGAGTAAGGTTAGGCTACCTACCTCCAACTAACAAATCCTAATTCTGATGGTTGATTTTTCCACTGCAATCTCCACAAGATTTAGGGCCTTCTCCTTCTCTCCAAATTGAGCACAACCCACTTAGCAAATGAATTAAAATTAGAGGAAAATATCCCTTTTATAGGAAAAGCACTATTTTTTCTTCGTCCCTTGTGACCAAACGGTAGCTCCGTTTGATGAACCGTAAACACCATTGGAAAGCTCTCACCAATTTATATAATTGGTCCTTCTTTTTTTTGGTAATTTGACACTTCACCCGAAAGCCATTTTTTTTCCATGAAGTTTTACTTTGCCGCCAATTCAAATCGAATTTCTTCATATGAGCCGCCTGTAATTTTTTGCCATTTTTCCTTGGCACTTATCATCTTGTGTGTTTATTTTCGTCATGAGTAACCATTATTTTCTCATGTCTTTATGGTCCCCCTAGGCCTATCTTGTGTTCCAGCATCATCGAGTCACCCTTGTTCATAGCATCTATGATGATTCATCCCCGCATTTATGGAGTCTATCCTGAGTCTCATTATGTCCTCTTACAGTATTCGATCAATCTTTCTGTTGTATTCATCCTGTGTTGACCATTTTTGACCTCCAGCTATACTGGTCATCATCATCCCCTCGGGAATTGAGTGAGTCACTGCCAATTCAACCATGCATTTTTATGCTCTGACAAGGAAAGTCCTCATTCTGCCTCTCGGTTTCCATTCTTCCATCAATATCCATGATGTCATCCCATCACTCACTCTACTATGATCCCTTGTGCCTTAGTTGGATTCCTTGTTGCCTTAGCTATGGTATGCCCTATTCTATCGACCTCAACACATTCATTCCATAAGAATGGTCTAGAGGATGGTGTACCTTGGCTCCAACTTTCATGATTTTTCGGTGCCTTTGATCAAGCAAATGGAATCATCATTACACTTTGACTTGGTTTTTTGTCACGTTCTCGACCCCAGCTTATTATCGCATGATTGGGAATCATATATTCAATGGTCCAATGATACAGTAGATTGTACTAGTGATTCCCGGGTTTGTGTGAGATGTTTCATACCTCATGAGGGGTTGGTCCGGATGACCTCATATTATGCTCCAACCTTACATGCAGTTCCGCAGATTTTATGGGTTCAGTTTTAGCCGCTTGCAACGTCCACAACATGCATGTCTCATTTAGATGATCCATTCAGATCTTCAGAACACTTTCTTGTTCAAAAGGGCTTGTGTGGTTGTGGTTCCCCCCCTATGACATATGGAGGGGCATTATATCTCATGTACTTATATGTTATTATATTAAGTCATGACCTATATTTTTTAAAGCGCATTATGTATATGGGATTCATTGTATTATTTTCTGGCCCATTGATGCCAGCATATCATGTACCATGTATAATGTTATTTGTAGCTCAGTCCCACATTGTTGGGCTCATCATTATTATTTGTACTCAGTTACCTTGGTGGGTGTGGGTATGTCTCCCCCGCCTCATTGAGATCATGTACTCCAAAATAAAATGAGACTTATATTAATTAGTAGGTCTCACCCCCTCTATTTGTGTCCTTCCTCGCTTCACTTCAGTTATGTTTCTTTCTCTCTCCAAATCTCCTTTGGTGTCTAGTGATTGTGTTCTTACAACATATTTCGGTCATACGATTTGCTCCTAACGCTCGTACGTTGGGGTGAAATCTGCTATTACCAAAAAATGATCACTCAATCATTTCTAACTAGCTGGATCGAAATATAACATGTAAGGCTAATTTTACTGTAGTAAAATTTCTTTCACAATAGGAAATAATTTGATAAACCATATTTTATTAAATTATTTCTGAAACCCCATGAGGAATAATTAAATAAATCATTATTTATTTGATTTTCCTCTAGGAATAATAAATTAAATAATTATTTAGTTAATATTCCTTGTCACATTTGACCCCATCAAGAGAAATAATTATTTATTTGATTTTTCTGTAGGAATAATTAATTAAATCATTATTTAGTTAACATTCCTTGTCAAATTTGACTAAATCACCCAGGAATGATTAAACAAATCACTATTTGTTTATTATTTCTTAACCACATCCTTGACATAATAAATAAATAATTTATTAATTTATTATTTCTAAATAAAGTTATATTTAACCAATTTAAATATATTTCCCCTCCAAAAATATAATAAAATATTCTAAGCGATTAAGTTCTAGACTGTGTTTAATATTATTTTATTATTCTCCATTTTCGAGAGTAACCCACTATTTTGTTATAAATAAGAGAGTTTTTCATCCATTCCTCACCATGATCATTACCATCATTTTTCTTATCTTCTTTTTGCAACCGATCTCCCATTTGAGTTCAACAAACATTTTTGGGTTTCTTACATCAAAGAGAGAGATCCAAAAAACTGAAGCACCGAGGACAACCAAGGGACCTATCCTACTTGAGGGGGAGTTGTAACCTCTCTGCAAGTCTCCTTTACCAGGTGTAACACAATAGTAATATAACATTCATTCTTTTTAAATTTCTTTTCTATGGTTTGGGGTTTTTTACACTAGTTAATTATTTTTTTGTTTAATGCTTTTCCTTATATAGACCAGTTGTTTTGTAGGTTTTACTCCAACTTTATGTTGTAGATATGAAGCATTGAATGACCATATCTATTGTTAAGACCATTATTATTTTCTCTTTATAATCATGTTAGATTGAAGATTTGGTTAAACCTCACTAGAGAAGGAATTTACAAAGTTCAATGATAAAGTTTATAATCTATATCTCAAATAGCTTAAACAAAAACATAAATATAAATATTTTAAGACTTAAAAAATAGATTTAGATTAAAATAATTAATAACTTAATAATATTATTTAAATTTTATGAAGGATATATATATATATATATATAATTTTCACTAACTTGTTCGAAACGCGTTGATAAAATTTTCTTACATGTGATTTTTACCCAAAATTTCTATACACATTTTATGGATCAGAAAAGTCAAATTCCTAATATATATATACTTATTATTAAAAAATGAAATATATACCATATTTATAATTTTGATGGCATAGATACTAAAATAAATATTTGAATGAAAAGAAGTTAATTTGTCAACGTTCAATAGGCACGCCTATGTAAAGAACGTTATATGAGGTAGTTGCTAAGAAAATTCGACGATTAAAGGTTGTTGATCTGAAATGCACTTGACTTTATTGGTGGATTGGGGTAGCTGAGAAATCCTACAATTCTAAAACTATGTTGGTTATTTCTGGGATTTTGATTGGGTGTAGGTCACTTTCTTCTCAGTCTTATGATCCGTTTTTTTTAGGGTCAAACTTTACCTTTAGAATAAGTTGGAATTACCCACATGTCAGTCAATCTATCCCACTTATCACGATACCCTCCCTTCTCTTATGATCTGGGATTTTGTTGCACTTGATGTTACAAGGTATTTTGCAGATTTCGTGCCACAGGTAATTAGCAACACAGTGACATAATGGGAAAACCCAGCAGAGTGTTGATAGTTGGCGGCACAGGATACATGGGAAAAAGGATGGTAATGGCCAGCTTGGCACTAGGACACCCCACCTTTGTTCTTGTTCGAGCTGATCACATCACTTCCAATATTAATAAAGCGCAGCTTGTAATTTCCTTCAAACAGGCCGGTGCACACCTTATTCAGGTAATGCCGTGTTCGTTTATATTCAATCATACTGAAAATTTGTTTTTATTTATTCAGGCATTTAGCTTTTCTAAATAAAAAATCAACAACAGATCTAGATCTGAAAATCTAGATCTAAATGTCATAGACGAATAAATTCTTTTACCTCACTCCTATCTATCAAATTCCAAATTATCTCTACAGTTTAAAAAAAAAAACAAAACGAAGATCAAAAATCCGTTAATCAATTTTGAATTACCTGTTTTTTGGTTTTGAATTTCTGACTTCAGTTCGATTTTATTATTATTATGATTGAACTTCGAGTTATGGTGTGATAATATGGTAATGGTTGTTGTATGTTTCAGCGTTCAGTGGATGATCATGAGAGCATTGTGAATGCATTAAAACAAGTAGATGTGGTGATATCTATTATCACTCAGGTTTTCCTTGAAGTTGTGGAAAAGGAAAGTATACCCGAGGTAACCACAAACCAACCTTCAGATGCAGAATCTAGCCAATCTGCATCCAGAGAGGGCTCTCTCTTTATGATTTATCTTTGTTCTTAGAAGGTTTTAGGCCAGTTATAGATCCAAGAGTTTGTTTGAAAATGGTGGAATCCGCAAACTAAGGGCAAGGTTGAAGATTTTCAGTCCATTGGGCTATGGAGTCAAAGGATGGATTTACTGGATTTATATTCTACACACAAGATGGCTTTGCAGGGCAAGATAGCCAGACAGAGAACAATCCTTAAAATTTAAAGTGGATGGGATGATTTTGAAGGGATGAAAGGCAGTTAAGAATCTTTCACCATGTTCAAAAGAAAGAAATGAAATGACTACAAACAAAGAGCAATGAAGAATTCCTTATTATAGTAATCAAGAATGTTTAAATTAGCAAAGCAAGAGCATCTAAGAATTCGTGCTTATAACCAATTTAGAGGAAAACATTAAGAATAATCACATCTGAAATCAGAGTACAATTAAGTAATTATGATTCAATCCTTTATGTAAATTATTCAGAAGTGGACACAATGATATTATAAACTGATATAAAACTTAAGACATAGGATAGAAAGACTTATTGAACTGCAGTCCGACACATGAATCCTGCAAAAATTCCTGAGCTTCAAATTGTCATCCAGTAAGCCACAAATAAATTTCTCCAAAATGCTTTTATTCCAAAAACTTCAATGTCACACCAAAGTAATAGAATCCACCCTCAATACTCTGTTTGAGGGTTTATTTATACAAAAAATGATTGAAAATATCTCACACTAACCTAGCCCTTAATTCAGGGTGATTAATAAATAAGTTACAATAAAAAAGGAGACAGATGTTCTCGTAGATAGAATAAAATGTAACTGCTGGTGTGTTGTTTCTTTATTTTGCGGATGTGCTGGAGGCAAGTGCTATAATAGGGCTCGAGTGCTGTTCCTTTGAGTAATTCCTTTACTTGTCTGGTACTCTTTGTTTTTTACGGATACTCTTTAACCTGTTCAACTGACACTCTTTAACCTGTACTCATTTTTATCCTTTACCTGATAGTAAAAAGATAAAATTCTCAACCTGAAGATAAATTTCATAAAATTTCCAATAAGTCATCCCACCATTGATCTTCTGCTATTATGGTTATTTTAAGTTTTCTCAATGTCTCATCGGCCTCTGTGAGTTTGTAAAAAGTGGGCTGATTAGGAAACAAATGCTTTATTTCATTTTCAAGATGAAATAAATTTTTCAACCTGTCATAAAGATTTCTCCCTGTTGGCAACGTTGCTTCTGGAAAACTGATAGAACAAGCAGTTGTATTTTGAGCATGGATATCTATTTTCTTAACATAGGTTTCCAGGTCCATTATCTGGTCCTCTGAGAGCATAGGACTGCGTAACCCACTGTCCAACAAAACCTGAAATTTTCCTCTGAAAGCATTAATTTCTGCCAGAATATCCGAGCACTTCCTTTCCAAATTCTGCATAAAAGTTCTTTTGGTGAAAACTATTTTTATCTCCAAAATAGTGCCGGTCCTGTCTTCAATTCCTAATACTGCAAGCTGTTGCTTAGTCCGGGTGTTCAAGAACTGTATAAGTTGATTGGCCTGCTCAGGTCTGCCTCTTAATTCATCTCTTGTTCTGTTTATTTCTTCCTGAGCTACATTAATCAAGTCATTTTGTTCAAAAATTGCTTGAATAGAGGGCCAAATACTTTTTATTAACTCAATTATATTATCCCAAATAATTCCATTTATTTTGTTCAAAGGCTTTTCTAATGAAAGGTCTTTTTCTAAAGCCTTAACCAATCTTTCCAATATTTTAATTTCCCTGGTGTTATCAGCAACAGTCTTTTTAGATGTATCATATTTCTGCTCCAAATTTTCTAACTGCAACTTTGTGGTTTGAAGTTCTGTGACTCTTAGTTGTAAACTTTCCATTTGTTTTATCAATTCATCAGAACTTAAACCAGAAGTGTTTACCTGCGCTGGCTCTGTTTGTTGATTTCCTGTTGTGGTACCTGTGGTTGTAGTAGCTTCTGTGATGGATGCCTGCATGATAGCTTCCTTTTCCTGTAAAGCTTGTTCCAATTCTTTCTCTGTTTCACCCAGTTGCTCAGTCATCTTTAAGAGCAACTCCATTATCTCTTCCTGTGAATTTCCCTTCAAAACTTCTTGGGTCTGGGGATGCCTTGAGGCTGGAAATTTCAGCTGCTTTCTCAGTGCAGCTATGTCATCATCTTTCTTTTTAATTAGTGCCTCAATGCTTTTGATATCCTTGGGGTTGTGACCCAAGCTGATGATTATGTCTTCCAGAGACTTTATTCTGTTATCTTTGGCCTGAGAAGAGGCCTTCTCAATTTGCAATTGGGTGCTTGTGTTATTTAAAGAATCTTGCAGCCTTAGGGCTGCCATGGCCTTATTAGTAAGAGTGGAATAGACCATTTCCCCAGTTTGTTTATGCAGCTCTATCTAGTCTAAAGGATGAATGTCCTTTGCCAGGACCTCAAAATTTTTTCTAATATAATCAGTTGCTGTCATGGGTTTTGGTACCTTGGACTTGAAGTGGCTCATCATCATTTTGCCTTGTGAAATGTCAAATGCTGACATTAACCTTTCCTGGTTATGTGGAGCCATTTTCAGATATTGATCATATACCTTCATTCTCAATGGATCATTCTTTTCCTTTATATTAATGAAAGTTATTTTTATATCCCCTGTATCTGTTTTTGGTGGCCTAAAAGAAGATACTTCAGTACTCAACTACTTTTGCAAAGCTTTTCCTTTCTGATCTGTGTGTGTCATACTAACAGAGCCAGTTAGTTGACTATCTTCTCTTCCATCATCAAACATCTCATCTATTATTTCCACTTCCTGGGGTGGATTGGGTTTCTGCCTTTTGATTTGATGTAGCTCTGAGGATTCTTTGGGAGGAGTAGTATCTGGAACCTGCCTTTTCTTGCCCATTTCTATATTGGATGGAGTTTGTAATTCTGAAACTTCAGGATGATTTACTTGAGTGGGAGAAACTTGTGTTTGATCAGGTGCTCTGGAGGTTTGAGGTTTCTCTGCCATGATTAAAGTTTCAATGACCTGTATTTCAGGTTCCTTTCCTTTGCCTTTTGACTCTACTGCAATTGATGAATTCCCTTCCCGTAATCTCTGCTGTGGATTTGCTGCTGAAGAAGTGCCAATGTGAGGTACCTGCACTTGACCATAAGATTCTAGGTCATACTTATTCTCAAGTTCTTTCATAATTTTGTTCATTTTATCTTCTTCACTTTCTTCCTCAACTAGTGTTTCTTCCACCCATTCATCTTGATTGGCATATTGTTCTATTTCAGGAATCCTGTGGTGCATGTAAGGGGATGATTTGTTCTTTATTCTTTTTTCACAGATAAAACCAAAGGGGTCATAAGGAACCCAACGGAAAGTTCTTTGGAACTTGCAATGGTTTTGTAGTATATCTTCTGCTCCTCGCTCAGCATCCCTAGAGTTGCATATGAAGGGACCTAATTGACTTTTGATCCTGAGTTGGGCTTTCTTTTTTACACTACAAAAATGAATCACATCTGAATTATTCATTTGCCTGAAATATTCCAAGGCAAAAAGTCTCATGGGCACATACTTTGGCAACTTGAATGGATGCAATTCACATCCATAGATTCTGATGACTGAATGGTTTTGATATAAATACCAATCTCCAAATTTATATGTCCTTGAAAGCTGCAAGGTCTTCTTGATTTCATTACTGAGCCTTGGAGGAGGAATTCCTGTCAACAAGGTAGTTGCAGGATATACAAAAAGATCGATGAACTCAGCATAGGAATAGGGAGAACTGTAGGAAGAGTGAATTATGGGAGACCAAAATATAACTAACCTAGGGTTTCCCTTAGCATCAAGCTTTTTAACAGGAAAAGGGAACTTTTCTAATTGATAATAGATAATGAGATGATAAATAACTGAGGAATATTTAAACACTTTCTCATCATCTAGCCTCATGAACTGGTCGTGGATTTTATTGGCTATGAAAGATGCAAAGTCATATTTTACTGCAGGAGGTTTCCCAGGAGTAAAGATAGACAACAAAACCAGGGTTATTTCATCAACATATTCACTTGTATTGAAACCCAAGACAAAAGATATCATATTTAGGATGAGCCTTCCCAACTTAGTGAAATAATAAAAACCATAGGGAGGAGGGCCCCTAGGTTTATGTTCAGGCAACATAAAATTCTGGCAAATGGACTTCAATTTTTCTGGGGTCAATTGATTAGATTTTTCAATCAGTTCTTCCATAGACAAAGGTGCTAGTTCTTGATCAGTTTCAAAATGTAGCATTGCATTGATGACTTGGGGAGTAATGGGGAAAAGAACACTCTGGTCAGGGGATATTACAGCTCTTTGAGTCGGATCGTAGTTAGAATGGCAATAGTGGATAATTTCTGGGAAAGAAATGACTGAGGGGATGAGATATCTCGGGAAATTGGATTCCCACAACCCAATGACATCCAATCCCTTTGAATAATCGTCTCTGCATCGACAATAACTCAGAAGGGGGCTTTCATCAAACACTAAGTCCTTAATTTGGAAGTCTTTATCCACTAAGGGCAAATATTCTAACTCACTGTGGGGGGAATTCAATGGAGTTACATTCAAGGCTGCCGGAGCTTCCATTTTGGTTCTTGTGTATTCAAAATGGAAGTTTCTGGGTTTTCTTCATAGGCGGGGCGCGATTTCAGTTTTAATGAGGGAAATTAGCACAATTGCAGTTTCAGGGGAACAATTCACAGCTTTAAAACTTAGGGAATGATCTTAGGAATAAGATTTTAACATTGATTCAGCGGAAAAACAAGGAACACAGAGTATCTTTTGAAGTTCGGAGCGCAATAGAATAAATACCTATTTTCGGAGGCAAACTGGGATTTAACAGGTATCAAGTGGTGGCAAGAGGATGCTCCAACACTGGTCCGGCGGAATTCTGGAGCGCAATCGGATAGAACAGTAGATTTTAGTGAAAATTTGAATTTCGTAGCGGAAGGCGCAGTCGCTTTCAAATAATGAAAATGACATAAAAAACACGAAAATTTGTTTTATTTCCAAAGTCAAAAAGGGGTTTTTTTATTTTTTCGAGGAATGACGTCATTTCAGTACGGGCTGACGTGTGACAGGGGTCGGGTGGTAAGCGGTAATCCCTGCACCTCTTATGGGAAATAGTGGTATTAAACACGAGGGCAATGATTCCACTAATCAATGGACAGGTGGCTGGAGGACTAGTCCAATACCATCGTGCCCCCGCGCGTTAAAGTCCTAACAAGGGACGACTAGCGGAATTGCTGTGGAGCGTTGATCTTTGGAGGGGCGATCCAATGGTTGGAGGGATGGGGAGATGGTGGGAAGTTAAAAGGTGCGGGCCCGACATATTTATCGTCATTTAATCACTCTGGGCGGGATTTGATTGGTGGAGTCTGGTTATTAATCAACTCTGATAATTAATTAATCCCGTGGTTATAAAGGGTCGGGGTTGCAGCGAGACTTAGTTTTTTAACTCGAGTTAGGGTTGGGGAATGGGATATATAGCGGGATTTTTAACTTGAGTTAAAGCGTCGGGTACGGGGGAAAAAGGGATTATTTCCAAAGTTTTGGTTTTTAAAATAAAACTTCGGGTTTATTATTTTTTGTGTTAAACATATATACGATATGTTTAAAGCTTTTCTCATATATGTTTTTTATTATATGATAAATTAACCAATATAATTAACTTATCATAAGGGCGGGGATATTACATAATGATATATTTTAACCAAAGGGTGCATAATGTGGGTTTTTAATGAATAATTGGGAAATAACTACTTTGGTTAAACTTTATAATAAAATGGGTTTTTGGGATATTTATATAAAAGGAGTTATATACTTAGGATAAGGCGTTTTCACTAGGGATTTAGTAAATAGATTTAAATGTAAATATGACAAAGGGACAAGGACAACTCAAAATACTTTGCACATCTAAGAAAGTGAAGATTTCTGAAGTAAACCACATTATATCAACTTCAACACTTAGACTTAGAATAACAAGTAATCTTGAGGGTTTATTGTGAAATATAGGATGATTTTCCTAAGTAAAATTGGATTTTACTTAGGAAAAGGTTAAAGGTGAATGATTATAATGATGAATGATCTCAAGTACTTGGGTCTTTTTGATCATTAGGCCGAGGGTCCGGTCCCTCCAAAAGTCAAGGAAATGCCTTGAGCCCCTTTGATCTCCAAATACCTTAGCACTTTGGGGAAATTAGTAAAAACTTAGGGAGAAAGTGATGTGGGAAGTTAATGATTTTGACTTTGCTTTCTGTGAATTCTTCAGTGTATTTTTTGCTTCAATACTTGTGATGAAGGTAAAAGATCAAACATATTTAGCACCATCATTCATCATATAAAACTTTGCAACATCATCTACCTACCCTATCTACTTTACACTACCATTTTCTCTTCTTTATTAGGGTGCATTTAGACTTGCAAACCCTTATCAACCTTTTTTCTTTTTACATGGCAAATCTATCTAATTCTACCCTTATTACATCCAAGGGCTCAGATTAAACTGTTGAGCACCTTTTATTAACTCTGCCTATCTATTTATCTGCCAAGATTAAACTGTTTGGTCAGATATTTATTCTCTATTCTACAACATGAAATTGAAACATGAATGAGTCAAGTTTAAACAGTTTAACTCTTCATAAATTGTGGCAAAAGTTTGACAAGCTGCACACAATTGCTTTATTATAAAAATGAAATAGTAGTGGCATTTGGATTTGCACACTTTCCTTGGTCTATTTTTTGCTTGGGGTTCATTTCTTTCACTTTTTTGACCACTTTATTTTTTCTTACCCTTTGATTTTTCTTTTAGGGTATACCCTCTTTACATTTTTTGAATTTTTTGATTTTTTGGTTTTTCAAGAATATAGAACACCTTTGCTCAAGAAAAAGGTTTGAACATATTCCATAGTTCAATCAAGACAATCATGAAAAATGACACCTATTGGTATAGGAGTCTAACAATATCCACAATAGCAGAAAGTCATATACTTGAGCAGCTGAAATTGATAAATGTTGGAAATTAATTCCAACTGCTGAAGTCAATCAGCAGTAATTGCAGAAGTGAAATATTGCAGCACATTGAAGCCAAGGCTAAGGCGGTTGCCTGCAGTCTTGAACAAATTGCAAAGGATTGGAAAGCTTCACAGCTGCAGTACAAAACAGATGGGATTTGATCCCCTCGATATTTTATAAGGCGGTAGCCATTTTTCATTAACAACAGAATTAATGGCCAGGACTCAAAGTCACGCTAGTAGGCAGAGCCTTGATTACAGATTGGAATAGGCTTTAAAGCCTTACCAATTTAAATCGGCGGAGTAATGGCAGAGGAGGTAAAATGCAAGAATATCTTGGAAAGTGTCTTGTTGATATGGTGAGTTCCGCGTGCGGAACGAAAAAATATATATGTTATATATATAAACAATCTCCCTCCCATAAAGCAGAAGGCCCGTGGGTCCTATATACCACGCGGCATTGTATAACATATTTGCGATGCGATCGCAAATCGCAGATCGCAAGTCATATATGTCCGCCCATCCGTAAGCCATATCGCCAACCGATGTTTGCGATGCGATTGCACATATCGCATATCACAATTTTGATTGGTTAAGTTGATCCGCCGATCGCCAAAGCCGATGTCGATGTTTGCGATGTGATCCCATCGCAATCGTAACATCGCAACATTGCACAACGCGCGTTCAAAAGCATTATGGCGGTGGGGCCGATAGTCGGTTGAATAGTTTAAAGTTTTATTATTGTTTTATATGTTTTATTATATGCGCGACTGCATATATAAAGCAAAGGCCCGTGATGCTAAATGAATTATTATTTTTTGTTTCACTTGTGGTTTTGCACAACAGTGCATTGATATATAAAAACAGAGCGGGAAAGTATACACAGCAGTGTTATTTTCAGAGAGAGACAGAGTGAGAGACAGTAAAGTGTTCTCTGTGCACTGTGTTGTAGCAGCAGTCACGTTTTTAATCCCTTTGCTAGAGGAAGAACTTGTAACATTTTTTTTATGGAATAAAAGTTTGTTTATTGAGTTGAAACTCTGTTTCCTGTAAGTGAAATTTTATTAACTTCTCTGTGTTATAGAGGGGATTTTATTCTCTCCATTATTATTCTGGAATTTTTCAATATTCCAACATGGTATCAGAGCTAGTCCAGGCTCTTTGAAGATCAAAGAACCTGAAGGAAAGGAGTTCTTTGTTGCAGCAGCTTCCCCAGCAGTGTGAAGACTCAGACAAAAGAATCCAAAGGTATTTCTCTATATAGTTTTTTTTGTTACTGTTGCAGAACAGTGAGTTATTTTATATACACAGTCAAGTGTTTTTGAATCATATTTAAGAGTGCAGAATGGCTGGAGCCAGCACTGGTATGGGTATGGGAAATATCCATCTCCCACAGTTTAATGGAAAAAATTATGACTATTGGTCAATAACTATGAGAGAATTATTTGTCTCCCAAGACTTATGGGAATTTTTTGAGGATGGCTTTGAAGAGCCAGCAGATGTAGAAGAGTTTGAGATGTTAACTCAGGCAGGAAGAGAACTGCTGAAGAGCAATAAGAAGAAAGGCTCCAAAGCTCTCTTCTTTTTGTATCAAGCAGTGCATGAGAGTGTGTTTCCAAGGATAACAGCAGCCAAGAGATCCAGAGAATCATGGGAAACTCTCAAGATAGCCTATCAAGGTATGGAAAAAGTGAAGACAGCAAAACTTCAGTTGCTGAGGAGAGACTTTAAGACTCTCTGTATGAAGGAGTCAGATAACATTGACTCATTCTTCACTCATGTGATTGGAATGGTCACACAAATAAGATCTCATGGAGAGACTCTTGAAGACAAGAGGATTTTTGAAAAACTCTTGAGAATTTTACCCTCAATATTTGATGTGATAGTCACCACCATAGAAGAGACTAAGGATCTCACAAAGTTTTCAGTGGATGAACTTCATGCATCACTGATGACCCATGAACAGAGATTGGGTAGGAGTGAAAAATCATCTCTGGAACATGCCTTTAAGACCCATATGTCTTTCAGAAGAGGAAGATGGCAAGGCAAAGGAAGAGGAAGAGGTAGAAGCCAAAACATAGGTGGAAGGAACAGCCCTTCACATTCAAATGGAAGGTGCAACAGTCAAAATCATAGCCACGGCCAAGGCAACAGCCAGCAAAGTGGTCAGCAGAATACTCAAGGACAAGGGTATGATAAATCCAATGTCCAATTTTACCATGGTAAAAAATATGGTCATTATGCTAATGAATGTAAAAAGAAGCAGCAAGAAATGGCAAGTAGAACTAGTGCAAATTTCACTAAGGAAAATGTCAGCCAAAACAATTTGTTTTTAGCTTGTAATATGGCTGAAGAAAAAAGTGAGGATTTATGGTTTCTAGACTCTGGTTGTAGTAACCATATGACAGAAAACTTAGCAATTTTTTCTATGTTAGATAAAAGTGTGAAGTCACAAGTCACACTAGGAACTGATAACAAAGTTTCTGTTATGGGAAAAGGAACTGTAAATGTTTTAACAAGGGTAGGTGAAAATAAATCCATAGCAAATGTTTATTATGTTCCAGGAATGATGTGTAACCTCTTACGTATTGGACAGCTTGTCCATAAGGGGTATAATGTTTTATTTGATAATGATGTTTGTACCATCATGGATAAACCACCCAGCAAACAGTGTATTGCTGAAGTAAAGATGACAAAGAACAGAATGTTCCCTCTCAGAATGAGAGAAGATTTGAAGAATGGTGAAGAGAATGCAGCAGTTGCACAAGATACTTTCCAAAGCGAACCAAAAGATGATAATTGGTTATGGCACTTGAGATTTGGACATCTCAACTTTGGAGGTCTTAATTTGTTGAAAAGGAAAGAAATGGTAAGAGGTCTACCATTGATAGAGAAACCAAACAGCCTTTGTGAAGGTTTTATCTTGGGGAAACAACACAGAGAAAGTTTTCCTTTCGGGAAAAACATAAGGGAAAAAGCACCCTCAGAGCTTGTCCACTCAAATGTGTGTGGACTGATGCAAACTCCATCGCTTGCAAGCAGCCACTATGTGCTAACATTCATAGATGATTTTACAAGAAAAACTTGGGTTTACTTTTTGAAAAACAAAAGTGAAGTGTTTGAAAAATTTTGCAATTTCAAAGCACTTGTTGAAAACCAAAGTGGGCTGCATATCAAAGTCTTAAGGACTAATAGAGGAGGTGAATATATCTCTAAATATTTTCTACTTTTTTGTAGAGAAAATGGTATTCATAAGGAGTTTACAACTAGATATACTCCGCAGCAAAATGGAGTAGCCGAAATGAAGAATAGAACCATAATGGACATGGCAAGGAGTATGTTAAAGGCAAAGCATTTGCCTAATGATTATTGGGCTGAAGCTGTACATTGTGCAGCATACATTCTAAATAGATGCCCTACAAAATCAGTTATGAACAAAGTGCCTGAAGAGGCATGGAGTGGCACAAAGTAAAGTGTCACACATATGAAGATTTTTGGATGTGTGGCTTATGCACACATACCGGATCAGCTAAGAAAGAAGTTGGACAGCAAGGGGGAGAAATGTATTTTCATTAGATACAGTGAGGAATCCAAGGCTTATAGGTTGTATAACCCATCAACCAAGAAGTTTATTGTGAGCAGAGATGTTCAGTTCATTGAAGATGAAGCTTGGGATGGAAGCATAGAGAAAACAGTGAATGTCAAACACTGTTTATCTCATGATGAAAATGATGATGAGTTGGCTGAAATACATCCCCAAACAGCAGCACCAACACAAGAGCAGCAAAGCACACCCTTGAGGAGAAATGAAAGTGCTTCTCCAATCACACCACAAGGAGGAAATTCAAGTGCTTCTTCAAGCATTTGTACACCTAATGTAAGAGGTAAGAAGTTCAGAAATTTGAAAGACATTTATGAACAAGAGGCAGCAAATGAAGGTATCAATTCTTTGTTTGCTTTATATTGTCATGTTGATGAACCTGTTCATTTCGAAGAAGCTATCAAAGATAAGAAATGGATAGAAGCTATGGATGAGGAAATAAATGCCATAGAAAGAAACAAGACTTGGGATTTAGTGGAACTCCCAAAAGGTAAAGATGTCATTGGAGTTAAATGGGTCTACAAGACTAAAAATAATGCTGAAGGAAAAATAGAGAGACACAAGGCAAGGCTTGTTGTCAAAGGTTATAAGCAAAAGCATGGAATAGATTATGAGGAAACTTTCGCACCGGTTGCCAGAATGGAAACCGTGAGAGCAGTGTTGTCCATAGCAGCACAAAAAAAGTGGAAATTTTATCAAATGGATGTGAAGTCAGCATTCCTAAACAGAGTGTTAATGGAAGAGGTTTACATAGAAAAACCTCTCGGCTATGAAAAGAAAGGCCAAGAGCACAAAGTGTGCAAGTTGAAAAAAGCTCTTTATGGGCTGAAGTAAGCGCCAAGAGCGTGGTACAGTAGGATAGATTCATATCTACTAGAAAATGGATTTGAGAAATGTGAGGGAGAACACACCCTCTACATCAAAGAAAAAGATGGAAAATATTGATTGTTGTTTTATATGTTGATGATGTTATTTTCACAGGTAATGATGATTATCTTATTGAAAATTTTAAAACAGTCATGAAAGAAAAATTTGAGATGAATGACATGGGTTTGTTGAAATACTTCTTAGGAATAGAAGTAGAACAAGATGAAAATGGGATTTTTAACTCACAAGCAAAGTATGTTAATGAAGTGCTAGAAATATTTAACATGCAGGAATGCAAAGCAGCGATCACTCCCATAGTGATGGGATTAAAGCTCAGCAGAGAGGACAGTAGCAAGGATTTTGATCCTAGCTTGTACAAGAGCATAGTTGGCAGCCTTATGTATTTGACTGCAACTAGGCCTGATATAATGCATGATGTTAGTTTGATTTCAAGATTCATGGAAAAGCCAAAAGATGCACATTGGCAGGCAGCAAAAAGAATTATGAGGTATGTTAAAGGTACTAAAAGGTTTGGTATTTTATATACTGCTTCAGAATGTTCAGATTTAGTTGGATACACTGACAGTGATTGGGCTGGAAGTGTTGATGATCGGAAGAGCACTTCCGGTCATGTTTTTCACATGGGTTCAGGAGCCATCTCATGGGCTTCTAAGAAATAGCCCATTGTAGCATTGTCTACAGCAGAAGCAGAATATGTGGCAGCTACAGCAGCAGCATGTCAAGCAGTTTGGATGAGAAAAATGTTGAGAAGTTTATGTCAAGAATAGGTAAAAGGGACAGTGATTTTTTGTGACAATAGCTCAACTATTGCATTGTCTAAAAATTCAGTTTTTCATAAGAGGACAAAGCACATAGACACCAAGTTTCACTTCATACGTGAATTGGTTAACAATGGTGAGATAGTTTTGCAACATTGCAGAATAGAGGATCAATTTGCAGATATCCTCACAAAGCCACTTGCGCAGAAAAGCTTTGAACATTTCAGGAAATGTATGGGTATGCAGAAAAACCCAACAGTTGAAATTAAGGGGGAGTGTTGGAAATTAATTCCAACTACTGAATTCAATCAGCAGTAATTTCAGAAGTGAAAGATTGCAGCACATTGAAGCCAAGGCTAAGGCAGTTGCTTGCAGTCTTGAACAAATTGCAAAGGATTGGAAAGCTTCATAGCTGCAGTACAGAACAGATGGGATTTGATCCCCTTGATATTTTATAAGGCGGTAGCCATTTTTCATTAACAACAGAATTAATGGCTAGGACTCAAAGTCACGCCAGCAAGAAGAGCCTTGATTACAGATTGGAATAGGGTTTAAAGCCTTATCAATTTAAATCGGCAGAGTAATGGCAGAGGAGGTAAAATGCAAGAATATCTTGCAAAGTGTCTTGTTGATATGGTGAGTTCCGCGTGCGGAACGAACAAATATATATGTTATATATATAAACAATCGCCCTCCCATAAAGTAGAAGGCTCGTGGGTCCTATATACCACGCAGAATTGTATAACATATTTGCGATGCGATCGCAAATCGCAAATCGCAAGTCATATATGTCCGCCCATCCGTAAGCCATATCGCCGACCGATGTTTGCGATGCAATTGCACATATCGCATATCGCAATTTTGATTGGTTAAGTTGATCCGCCGATCACCAAAGCCGATGTCGATGTTTGCGATGCTATCCCATCGCAATCGAAACATTGCATAACGTGCGTTCAAAAGCGTTATGACGGTGGGGCCGATAGTCAGTTGAATAGTTTAAATTTTTATTATTGTTTTATATGTTTTATTATATGCGCGGCAGCATATATAAAGCAAAGGCTCGTGATGCTAAATGAATTATTATTTTTTATTTCACTTGTGGTTTTGCACAGAAGTGCGTTGATATATAAAAATAGAGCGGGAAAGTATACACAGCAGTGTTATTTTCAGAGAGAGACAGATTGAGAGACAGTAAAGTGTTCTCTGTGAACTGTGTTTTAGCAACAGTCACGTTTTTAATCCCTTTGCTAGAGGAAGAACTTGTAACAATTTTTTTATGGAATAAAAGTTTGTTTATTGAGTTGAAACTCTGTTTCCTGTGAGTGAAATTTTATCAACTTCTCTATGTTATAGAGGGGAGTTTATTCTCTCCATTTTTATTCTGGAATTTTTCAATATTCCAAAAATAAAGGCTATCAAGGAATTTGGCACTATCAAGGTCTTTTAATTAACCCAACCCAAACCCAAACCCATTCCAGGATCATGATTCACTCAATAGAAACCCACTTGTACTAATTGTTTTTATTTTGGGGGGCAAGTGCCTCTTTTCGCGGCCCATAACCGACGGAAATGATGAGTGTAGAATTAATGTTTGATGAAGATGGGTGGGTTTTGTGTGAAATGTACAACGTTTTCTTCCATCGGAGTTCGGAATGGATGTGGATCGGATGCAGCATGTTATGGAGCCAGGCAACTTATTATTTGAACAGAAGAGGCAAGTTCGCCGTGCAACAAGGCCGCAAGGATTTCATATACATACGTCTCTGCAAACTGTTATGCAGGCTATTTTCTAGCGGGGCTTGCACAGTATGGCCGTTTCATACCGACAAAGTATTTATATATGGAGAAGGCAATAGAAAAGGTATATTATTAAATTCCATCTGGATCGTTTTATTTGAATCTTAATTCCGTCTGTATCGCATCTCTTCAGTTGACAATTTTCCATATTTGTTAACTCATCACATTCACTTCTCTAAATAAAATAGCCGATTGTAACATGTGATGTCAATATTACAGTTATTTGGGTGTACGAGGATGACGCCGCAACATATGCACTAAAAACTGTGGACGGCCAAAAAACGGTGAACAAGACTGTATATATACGCCCACCTAAAAACATTTTATCCCAGAGGGAGGTGGTCGAGATTTGGGAGAAACTGTGTGGAAAGGTTCTTCACAAGATGCCCATCTCAGAGGACGACTGGTTAGCTCCAATGGAAGGTCAACCAACTAACCCACTCAAATTGGTTGCTTACATTTTTATTTTTATTTTCTTGATGTGTGATAACTTAATGAGATGATGAAATGTGTGTTTGAGCAAATGAATCAACGAGTGTCCAGAGGAAAGTAGAGATGGGGATATTTTACCATATGTTTTACAGGGGTGAACTAGCCAACTTTGACCTAAATCAATCCTGATATGTCTGCTTCAATTATTGTTTGCTCAACAGACAAATAATGTTCAACTTAAGTTGAATTATTTTACATATAACTGATCACCATTGAGTTTCATCTTTTTAACTGAATATTTACAAAAGGTAATTAATAAATTTTGAAAAGGATCGATGAATAGACCAGCGATCGTGCTTGTTATCAAAAGGAATTTAAAATTCCTAATGTTGCAACTTCACCATTTAATGAAAAGACATAAAGTGATCGTGCTTGTTATCAAAGAATTTAAAATTCCTAATGTTGCAACTTTACTATTTAATGAAAAGACAGAAAGTCAACAGTTGTAATGCTAGGAATTTGACTTCTGTGATCCATAAAATGTGTATAAAACTTTTTCGGTGAAAATCACATAAAATAATTTTTTGTCGATGCGTTTCGAACCAGCCAATGTGGTTCATCATCAAGAACAAGATGAGAAATTTGATCAGGAAACCAGTTTAAGTAGAACAGGACCGCTCCAACTAGCCATTGGAAAAACCTGGATAGGATGTTGGTTTCAAGGAATTTGATGATAACTGAGTCAGTGGCGTTTCTAGAAGGGATGGCTTCTATCGACTTGGTGAAATAGTTAGTGGTAGTGAGGATCCACTTATGTTGGGCAAATGAAGTAGGATGGATCTCTCCTATGAAGTCCAAACCCCACTGCTGAAAAGGGGTTTCAACACTGATGGGGTGCAACGGTAAAGATAGGAGCTTTCTTTTGCCATCAAAGATTTGGCATTTATGGCAAGTTATGAATAGTTTGTGAGTATTGGAAAATAAGGTGGGCCAATAGTAGCCAGCTCTAAGGATCTTTTTGGTTGTGGTCTTCCAATAGAGGTGACCCCCACACTCTCCTTCATGTACTTCATGCATGATTTTCTCCACATCATCTTCAAGCAAACATTTAAGCAGCAAACCAGCAAAACTCTTCTAGTATAATACTCCATCTAAAATGAAAAAATTTAATGTTTTCTATTTTAAGAATCTTGCTTTAGTTTTTGACAAAGAAGGGGCAACATTGAGATAAAGAAGCACATAAATAATATCAGCATACCAAGGTGAATTTAGAAACATTTCTTCAATATATGGTGTTGTATTTTCTTGAGTTTCTTCTAACAGGCCAACCATATTCATGTCTAGAGCTTGGAAATTTGAGTCAACCATAAGTTTTGCAAGTCCTTGTCCTTTAATCAATTTAGTGGGTTTGATTTCCAAATCATATTCTAAAATGGTAGCAATCCACTTGTCCCTTTTACCATCAGGGTCTTGATTAAGTATATCTTTGACAACCATGTTTGGGACAAAGGTTATGATATGTGAATGCAAAATATAAACTCTAAAATCATTCAAAGCTTTGATTAAGGAAAAGGTTTGTCTCTCCATAATGTTATACTTTAGAGGAGCATCCCTTAAGGCTTTGCTGAAGAAGGCTATGGGCTACTCTTGCCCCATGATGTTCTTTTGCAACAATACTGCTGCCACAGTATGTTCAGAGACAAAGGAGAAAATGAAAAAGTCCCTGGTGAAGTCAGGGCTGATTAAGACTAGTGTTTGCGTGAGTGCTTGTTTTACTTATTATTATTACTTATTTATTTATTTTATTTTATTTTTTTTATATTTGATTTATTTATTTTATTTGATTCAATTTTTTATTTTATTTTTTATTTTATTTTTATTTATATAGAATTTATAATAAAAAATATAATCAAATTTAAAATATAAAAATAAATAAATAATAATTTTCCTATTCTAGTCAAACTAGCCATTTTTCCAACGGCTAGTTGGAGCGGTCCTGTTCTACTTAAACTAGTTTCCTGATCAAATTTCTTATCTTGTTCCTAATGGTGAACCACACTGGCTGGTTCGAAACGCGTCGACAAAAATTTATTTTATGTGATTTTCACCGAAAAATTTTTACACACAAGTTGTAATGCTATTATTTTTACGTACTCGAAAAGAGAGCACATTATTGTCCCGTGACTAATGGCACAGTTGTCAAAGGGAACAGTGGTAAAGGTAGTGGGGAAGCACATCATAATTCATCGGTTATCGGTTACTTAAGAAATTAGTTTAAATTGGTAATGTGTGTTATCAAATATTTTGGTTTAAAATGCAAGGAGTGTTTGGTACGTGTTTCACCAATATCTTTTCATACCCCAAAAAAAAAATACTTGGTTCTTGATAGAGGATTTGGGGTAAGTTCAGTGTAACACTTCTACGTTTTTGGTTTAATTTTATAGAGATTTGTTAGCATTTAAAAAAATTATCAATTTAAATTGAGTTGAATTTTAATGACATCTCTAAATATTTTAGTGACATGTCTAAATATACAAAGAAATCGAAAATCATTAAACCCATTAAAACGTGTTCCTTCACTCGAAGTTCATTTTATGTCACTGGACACAGTTGTCAATTTTGCAGCTTTAAGCACGCTATACAATTTTAAAATGCAGTGGTTAAATTAGCTTGTATCAGACTTCAAAATTAAAAAATGATTAGCCCAATAAAAAGATTAATATAATGTAATGTAAATTTTTTAATTCAGTAAAGAAAAAAAAAACTCTATAAATTAGACTAAATCTATATCTACCAAGTTTTGATAGAGAGCAGCCTAGATCCATCTTAACTTCGGATCGAATCAAATCTCTCGACGTGAAAACCTCTTTTTTGAGTGCAAAACTTGAGGAAAGGTTTGCACCTCGAGAGATTTGATCCCTCTCGGCGCTTGATAGATCCAGAGTTAATATGGATCTAGGCTGGTTTCAGTGATGTGCTGCCAAGGAAAATCTATTGAAGATATGATTAATTTTATCAATAATATGTAAATATATCAAGTATTAATATAATCATTTTAAATATACTAAATATTTCTGAGATTAACTTGGTCATTTTAATTTAAAATTTTCTTAGTTACCTCAGTTCGTTAAGATGATAAATATTGTTAATAACTATAATGATGAAAAATGATGAAATATTTTTTTTGAATGCAAAGTGACAATAATAGTGTTGAAAGATAGAAAATGTGAATAATAAGAATGTACTAATGTTACAAATAGTCTTCATTGTGATCAATCTCAAACTATTTTCTTTTACTATTCTTATTGCCACCCTTATTAGTTTTGTTATAATTTCATATCGATTATATGAAAAAGAAAATTTAAATCGTAAACCATTTAAATCTTTAGCTTGAGCTGTTGTAGTAAACATGATACCTTGTCTCTCTTGCTCTCCAATATTAATAGGTTAAATTACTATAACACAAAAATCAGTGTACATTGTCAATAAATTTTTGTGCTTACACTAAAATCAATGCATATTGTTAATCCAATCACTTTAAAATTAATGTACCGTCATATATCCAATTACATCAAATCATAAATCAACATATACATTTAAATCAAGGCATTTAATGCAAGCAATCAAATAAGATTAGAAAATAACTTCTACATTGAAATCAATGCACCTAATGCAAGCAATCAAATAAGATTAGAAATCAACATCTACACTGAAATCAATGCATTTACTCAAAGCAATAAAATAGGATTAGAAATCGCCATCTACACTGAAATAAATGCATTTAACAATCAAATAGGATTAGAAATAATCTACATTGAACTCAATGCATCTAGTGCAAGCAATCAAATATAATTATAAATTGACGTCTAAATTGAAATCAACACATCCAGTGCAAGCAATCAAATAGTATTATAAATCACCACCTACACTGAAATCAATGCATCTAGTTCAAGTAATCAAATATCATTAGAAATAAATATCTACACTAAAATCGATGCATCTAGTGCAAATAATCAAATAGGATTATAAATCACCATCTCCACTTAAATCAATCCATCTAGTGCAAGAAATATTATTCCCTCTCTCCACCCTCCATCCATATCTATATCCCCCTCCATATCTTGTTTTTAGTCTCTCTATCTCACCCCCCTAAACACAAACGCTCTCGCACTCCATATATATCATTCTCTTTGTCAATCACCCCCTCCCCATCTCTCTCTTCTTCCCTCTCTTCACCTTCCAGCTATATCTCTATCTTCCCCTTCTCTCCCTCTCCCCCACTAATATCTCTCTTTCCTCCTTTTGTCCTCCCTCCCTCTCTCTCCATCTTCCTTATCACTCACTCTCTCTCTCTCTCTAGAAGCCAACATCTACACTGAAATCAATGCATTTACTCAAAGAAATCAAATAGGATTAGAAATCGCCATCTACACTAAAATAAATGCATTTAGTGCAAACAATCAAATAGGATTAGAAATCATCTTGATTGAAATCAATTCATCTAGTGCAAGTAATCAAATATAATTATAAATCGAAATCTAAATTGAAATCAACACATTCAGTGCAAGAAATCAAACTGTATTAGAAATCACCACCTACACTGAAATAAATGCATCTAGTGCAAGTAATAAAATATCATTATAAATAAATATCTACACTAAAATCAATGCATCTAGTGCAAATAATCAAATAGGATTCGAAATCACCATCTCCACTTATATCAATCCATCTAGTGCGAGAAATATTCCTCCCTCTCCACCCTCCATCCATATCTATATCCCCATCCATCTATTCTTTTTTTCCTCTCTATATCACCCCCCTGAACACACACGCTCTCTCACTCCATATATATAAATCTCTTTGTCAATCACCCCCTCTCCCCATCTCTGTCTTCTTCCCTCTCTTCACCTTCCATCTATATCTCTATCTTCCCCTTCTCTCCCTCTCCCCCGCAAATATCTCTCTTTCCTCCTTTTGTCCTCTCTACCTCTCTCTCCATCTTCCTTATCACTCACTCTCTCTCTCTCTAGAAACCAACATCTACATTGAAATCAATGCATTTACTCAAAGAAATCAAATAGGATTAGAAATCGCCATCTACACTAAAATCAATGCATTTAGTGCAAACAATCAAATAGGATTAGAAATCATCTACATTGAAATCAATTCATCTAGTGCAAGTACAATCAAATATAATTATAAATCAACATCTAAATTGAAATCAACAAATTCAGTGCAAGCAATCAAATTGTATTAGAAATCACCACCTACACTAAAATCAATGCATCTAGTGCAGGTAATCAAATATCATTAGAAATAAATATCTACACTAAAATCAATGCATATAGTGAAAATAATCAAATAGGATTATAAATCACCATTTACACTTATATCAATCCATCTAGTGTGAGAAATATTCTTCCCTCTCTCCACCCTCCATCCATATATATATCCCCCTCCATCTTTTCTTTTTTGTCTCTCTATCTCACCCCCCTAAACACACATGCTCTCGCACTCCATATATATCAATGTCTTTGTCAATCCACTCCTCTCCCCATCTCTCTCTTCTTCCCTCTCTTCACCTTCCATCTATATCTCTATCTTCCCCTTCTCTCCCTCTCCCCCGCTAATATCTCTCTTTCCTCCTTTTGTCCTCTCTCCCTCTCTCTCCATCTTCCTTATCACTCACTCTCTCTCTCTCTCTCTCCACATTTCTCTCTCTATGTCTTTCTTCTTACCTCCCTCTCCCTCCCCCTCCAAGTCCATCTCTCTTTCCCTCCCTCTCTCCACTCTCTCACATCCTCTCTCTTCCTTTCTCTCTTTCCCTTTCTCTCCCATCTCTCTCTCTTCACCCACCAACTATGTTACTATATCCCTCCCTCTCTCTTTATATCTCCTTCTCCCCCCCCCACCCTTATCTGCATCTCTCCTTATTTGTATCTTTATCTCAGCCCCAAACATACATGCTCTCTCCCTGTCTCTCCCTTGTCACTCCTTCTCTCTCTCCACTTCTCACTCTATATTTCTTATTTCCTACATCTCTCCCCCTCCAACTCCATCTCTCTATCAATCCCTCTCTCCTGCTCTCTCAAGTCCTCTCTCTCGTCCTTCCTTCCTCTCTCTCTCTCTCTCTCTCTCTCTCTCTCCCCTGATATCTCTCTCTCTCTCTCCAATACTCTCTCTTCCCCCATCACTCTCCTCCTCTCTCTCCCCCCCCCCTCTCTCTCTCTCTCTAATCCTCTCTCTTCCCCCATCTCCCTTTATTTCTCTCTCTTTCTGCCCCTCTCTCTCTCCAACTACATTACTATTTCCCTCCCTCTCTCGTTCTCTCTTCTTCTCTCCCCCCTTCTTTCCATACATTTTACTTTGTATCTTTATCTCACCCCTAAACATACACTCTCTCTCTCTCTCTCTCTCTCTCTCTCTCTCTCTCTCTCTATATATATATATATATATATATATATATATATATATATCTTCTTAGTTATGTAAACTAATGAATATAAATATTCGTAAATATAAAGCAGATCATGGAGTAAATATGAAAAGAGGTTTTATTTACTTACCATACCTCTGGTTTATTTATATTTTTATTTATTTACGATACCTCTTTTATTTACAATGGTATTTTGCCCATAGGCTTGTTATATAATTAGATTTTTATTTATAATCCTATTTGATATATTGTTATTTATTTACCTTACCTCTTTATACATTTTTTATGTTTATTTATTTAACATATCTCTTTATACCTATTTTTTATTTATTTATTTATCATACCTCTTTATACCTCTTTTTATTTATTTATTTACCATACTTATTTTATATATATGGTATTTGGGGCATGGTATCAATATTAATTTGTCCCATGGTATTCATAGGCTTCATCTAAATAAAACCTTTTTTCAAAAAAAATTTAAATATAAAAAGGTTTATGGAGTAAATATAAAAAGAATTTTTATTTATTTACCATAGCTCTGGAGTAAGTACAAAAATAGGTTTTATTTATTTACCATATCTCATGTTTATTTATATTTTTATTTATTTAAATTTTAAAATATTGCAACTTTGATGGGGAGATATTTATGTCTTTAAATATTTTAATTTATCCATAGAATATGGGTTTTCTTTTTAAAGATTCATTTTACAAATATTTAATTAAAAGAAATATTAAAAGAATTTGGATTGTGATTGTTTGTGTTGAATTAACTCTTTTCCTTTGATTTAGGAAATGGTATTGACTTTAGTAAATAGTAAAGATGCTTAAAATTTTACTTAATTTGGAAATTCAATGTAGTAATTTTTTTTGTTAAAGGTAAATTTATGATCCATTCAAATTCACGTATATAATTTACTATCCATTCAAATTATCTAAATAATACATAGTTGTATTTTAATAGTTAATCTCATCCCATTAATAAGTTAAAAAAGTTATATATAATCTAAATATTCAAGTTATATAAAATTCAAGATTAGGTTAATGCTTTGGCAGACATTAGAAAAAGTAAGATTTATTATTTTTTGAGAACGTGACATGGGTTATAGTAGATCGCTGGACACAATAAATCACTTTTCTCTTTACAAGAGCTTCTCATTCCAAGAGATTTAATCCCTTTTGACCTTTGGTAAATCCAAAATTAAAAAAATTAAAAATAAACTAATAAATCTATAATTAAATACAAAAATAATAAAAAATAAATTTATTATATTTTAATTTATTAAATAAAATTTTGAATATTAATTAGATATCTTTATCTTGAATGATTAGATTGAATAACTATTATAATTTCTACCAACATTTATATAATATATACATGAGATTAATGGATTCCGTGATAGATGATTGTTAATAGCCAAAAGATTTGCATCAAAAAGATCACTTCCTGTCTCAAAAATATCATTGAAAAACCATTTAAACAAAAGTATTAATAATTAACTTTTAATTATAAATATTATAAAATAATTTATTTTATTTTTTTAAATTAATTTTTTTTTATATAAAAGTTTTAATGATTTAAAAAATTTAAAAAAATATAAAAAAATTATTTAACATTTATCTTGTCTTGATGATGAATCACAAACGCGTCCATCAAATTTATTTGAATGTGATTTTTACCAAAAAAAATTTCTCACAATTGATGGATCACAGGAGCAAAATTCCTAATAAAAATAAAACAACATTATTTAAATTATACCTATAATTTAATTATACAACATTATTTAAATTATACCTATAATTTAATTATAGTTTTTATAAGTTAATTATATATATTTTTTAATTCAAAGACTAAATAGTAAATTTTAACATCGCATAACAAAAACATGTGTAGAATATGTGAGATGATACCAAACGTTTCATAACAAACACATGGAACTACAGCATTATACCAAACGTTCCAAAACAAACACATGGAACTAGAACGTGATCTAAAGGCACATCGGATGAATATAAGATTTAAAATTTGGATGTAGAAAATTGGCTGTAGAAGACTATTAGATTTTTCAAGATTTTAGTTGTTTTTTTGAGGTTGTGATGGTACAAATAAAATTACAAAATTCGAATACTCTCATATCAAATTATTTTAGGAAAAAAGATCACTGGATTCGCTCCGAACCAATTTACTCCATTAATAGAGAACTTCATTAAAGAATATTGAAAAATTAGTACACCGAAAACGTTGCGTAGAGATACGGACTCATTTATTTATTTTGCAGTTGTCAAGATGTTCACCTCTCGATCTGTTTGACCCAAAAAAAATAAAAATAAAATAAAAGTGTGTATAAAAAAATATATAATTTTATTTTTCAAAAATAGGTTAACAATTTAAAATTATTTATCTATTTAAAAATTATGAGAAATTAATTAGTTATAACTATTTTATATGGAAATGGATATAGTTGAATGATTTACTTAACGCAATTAAATCACAAAAATTGATATCTAATATAATGCATTACAAAAACCCCTTAATACTTAAATTTAATTTCATTTTAAATTTTTGAATTATTAGATTTTTATTATATATAATGAAGAGATGTTTTTTCATATTTATATAATGCAATTTTAAAAATTCATTTTCATTTAAAACTATTTTCATTTATTTTATTTCATTTTAAATGCTCATTATAATATGTTTGAAAACTATATAATCTAAAAAAACAAGGTCCACATGAATTTTACACTAGGTTATTGGTTTGAGAGATAATTTTTGGGAATGCCACATTAATATTTCATTCCTAGTGATTATACAAACCATTATTTATGGTTGAAGGGAATAAATAAGATTTACTAATATAATATACTATTTTATTTTGAGTAATTAAACAAGCCATTCTTGCTTATTGGAGGGAGTGACTAGGCTTTAACCAATGTAATATGTGAATGGACTATATAGACACACTAAGTAGGTGACAAGTCAATGAATGAGGGTGGGTAGTTATAGCAGTTGTAACTACTTGACATATGGTGTAAATAGAAAAAGAGAACATTGTTACTTAATTTGTTATAATAAAAATATATATATTATTGGTTTCACTGCTGCTTTTCTTTTCTTCCTGCTTTTATGTATGTGTGCTTGTAATACTTCTTTTTCATATTATGTTGTGAATACATTACTGATAACTTCTTTGAGTAATTTTTAGATTACAGCATTAGTTCCATTGCTAGTATCATATGAATAAAATTGTACAATAGTCGTATATGTATATATGTATGTAAAGTGTGAAGAATATTCTTGAATGATGAGAGAAGAAATTAGCCATTTATTTTTAAAAATTAACTAAGAAAATCAATTGGCTCATGAATTGGAAGGGCATAAGTTTCCCAAAAACACATGTTAAATTCTTGGATTTAATCCTAGAAAAAATAAAGAAGTATATTATGAGAGAGGAAAGTATACATTTATTTTAAAAATTACATAAGAGGAATCAATTGGCTCATGAATTGGCAAGGGCATAAGTTTCCCCAAAACACATGTTAAATTCTTAGAGTTATTCCAAGAAAAAATAAAGAAGTATATTGATCAAACTACATGTGAATAATAATACGAAAGACAAACAATTAATGTTAAATCTAATCAATGATGGTTGAACCAATCTATATGAGTGTTTTGAACAAATTGTGGAGGAATTTTGCAAAGACCAATTAATAGAAGAGTGCATTCCCTTGGATGGCATCAAAGGACAATACTACGATGATCTTCATAATGATTTCCTTTGCATGATATCTTTGTCTTGACTAGTGTTAAGAAGAAAATGATCATTTCCAAGATTACAACTATTTTTCATGAGATTCATAGTGAAAGTGGGCACTGATCAATTCCTAGAATGTCATGGGATGAAAGAGTTTGTCACCTATGAGATCTTCAAAGGGTTGAAAATAAAAATCACTTTATTTTAGATAGTCCATCTTATACTCACATTCAGTGTAATTTTCAAAATATTTGTCACATTGCCAATATTCTTAACCTTTAACTTAGAAAAAATATTGTGATGTTTCTCTCACTAGAAATAAAATGTTAAAGAATTAATATTAATTTCTTAACTTCTTAAAGTTCGATAAACCATAAAGTCTTAGTAAATATTCTTCTTTATCATCGTCCATAGATTGAAATTGAATATTTTAAATATTCCACTTAATTTTATAATTTAAATGATTATTTTTTTAGTTATCAATTCTAACTGATGTGTCCTATATTGAAATGGGCCTTCTAGAAATTTAATTTTATTTAGAAAACAAATGGGTAGATGGTAGAGATATCACATCTAATATTGGCCCCAAACACATGGGTTGAAATTTATTTCAAACCTTAATCTTGAGCATTTTCACTGTTTAATTTTAAATTAAAATGAACTTCGAAGAATCAAGGGTTTGAGTCTCTTGATGGCAGTTAGGGTTAGCAGTGAGTCTAGAACGCAAAAATATCGAAGATGCCCCATTCATGGAGTTAATAGGTCTGACGGGTGTGTTTTGTTTATCTCCGAGCTTCTTGATTACAGATATGAACACAACTACTGATTCATTCCCCATTTTAATGGAGAGAATATTTATGTTCAGGAACAATGGGCAATTTGTGTTTTTAATCCCATACAGATCCTTGAGGTTGTCCATATCTCATTTGTTGATTTATACTCCCAATCCTGAATTGCTTCTGTTTGAAGACATACTTTGAGATGGCATACTTTGAGGTGATTTTCTTTGTGGTGTACCTCTGCCTTTCTATCATCACCAAGGTAGATTTTAGCACCACTCTTGGTTTCTTTAAAATTTTCAAACCACCGTATTTTACCTATCATGTGAGTGGAAGCTCCTAAATTCATAAACCAAGTATCTGCTTCATAATTCTCAGCAGAGAGAACAAATTCAGACATAAACAATGTGAGGTCCTTATTCTGATCTTTATCAGCAAAATCAGACATAAACAATGTGAGGTCCTGATTCTAATCTTCATCAACAAAGTGCCTTGCATGCTTCTTATGTCTATGTCGAGATTCATCAAATTTCTTCTTATCACGATTCCTAGCAATATGACCAACTCTATCACAATAGAAATATTAATTAGAAAAAACTAGATTTCTCCATTAATTCAAACATTGTGAAGATACTTATTTATACCACGTGAAGTCATAGACCCTCAACATATCGACATATCAACCAACACACAATTTCATGGGATTTATTGAAATCTTAGTGTAGTATACGTCTTGTGTATAAGTTTATATTCCAGAAAAAAGAAAAAAAAGAGCATGTAACTCATAGCATGTGTAAGTCCAATGTTAAACTCTTTTTTTTTAAGACTAGAGATCGTAATCACAACTGTCAAAGAACCTCAATGTTCAATAAAGAAGTACTTCTTTTAAACAACTGTGAAACCATAAGAGTCAACGAGTGTTCCTCACAATGGTTTAAGGTCGTCTGGCCAATACCCAAAAGGTATACACATTAGACAGTGGAATTTATGCCCAAAAACTTTTATTACTCAACAAAATTATTTCCTAAATGCAAGCCAGCAGAAGTCCTTTCTTGAAGACCCTGAAAAAATAGACCACAAAAGACGATATCATAGTAAAAACCTGGTAGTTCCAGCGAGTTAGATATTGAACGATCCAAATTCGTAAATTGAAAATCCAAGGGTTCAAATCTGGAAAGGGCAATACAAAAGTTGGATGATTAAAATATGTAAAAGTAGAAAAGTCATTGTATGAATCTAAACCGCAGTCAGAATACCAATAAATTACCTATGTATAGTCTTTAGAAGCAACAACAACATTTCAACCTCTGCACTATAGTAAGAGCTTTATGGTGTACTAACATTTAGTGACAGATTGAAAGGAAAATCGACACAAACATAGTGAAAGATTGAAATCTCTGCAAAGAAAGAGAAGGGTTTCTACGGGACATAGTGAACTCGCTAAATTTAGATTACGCGTGGCTACATAGATGCATATACTGCTTTAAGTGTTAATGACGGCCCCAATCGCATAACAAATGTCCGTGCCAATAAGGAAAGGTGGAATTTGTCTCAAGGTTGTTGCATTTGCATGCAGCCACTGGATTCGATTGGAATAAGAAAAGGTTCAAATCATTACTTTGCCACCTGAAAATTGTCCATGCATGCAGTGGCCGTGGAGTCGATTGGAGTAAGCATAGGTTCAAATCATTACTTTTCCACCTGAAAATCGTCCATGCATTGATATCATATGCATGGCATGCCGCATGATATCAACATAAAAGAATAGATGCAAATACTATTTTCACTTGTATTGAACTCTATAGTAAATAATCATAGATGAAAAATTCGTAAACAAGGATGAGTATGTGAAAACATATACTACAACATAAAGAGGGGTTTTAAGATAATATTTAAGATAATTTTTGAGTAAATTGTCTTAACTTAACTTGAGACAAAAGAAAATTTGTGTATTGTTTTACATATTTTGTTTAATCGATTGTCTCAAATTAAATCGTCTTAAAATTAAATTGCCTTAAAATATTGTCTCTATAAAGAAAATATATAACACAAGCATTTTTGTTTCATTTTTGTCTCTCCAAAGATAGTTTCATTTTTGTCTGTCTAGAGACAGTTCATTTATTGTCTCTTACGAGACAATTTCATTTGCCTCTCCAAAGACAATAGTTGGAATTAAAGACATATTTCATTTATTGTCTCTTATGAGACAAGTTCATTTGCCTCTCCAAAGACAATAGTTGGAATTAAAGACGTATTGTCTTTATGGAGACAATGTCTTTAATCCTATCTATTGTCTCTCTAGAGACAATATAAAACAATATCTCACCATTAAACTAAATCGATATAAAAATATTTAATTAAAAAAATCTACAATATCTTTGAGCTAGAACCCTTTAAAGAATTATGTGAGGAGTTATGGTAGTCCTTGAAATTGTATAATAGATATTGATTTTTAAAAAATGTTCAACACATAATGGCATAATCCTTGTAAAATATATAATCATGCAAGCCCCTATTTTTAACTTAATTAAAAAATAGCTCAATGGAGTTAGCTCACTGTGACTCCCTTGTAGCTTGACTTGCACAAAAAGCTAATAATAAACAATAATATACAAACAAATTAATCTAGCCATACAAAGAAAATTAACTATAATTTGCACAAGCAATACAACCACCACTCAAAGAGCTACACCAACTTGCTAGTAGGCACTGATCAACATGTATGATCTATAGGCAGCCTCAAATTTCAGACCTTCATAGTCTTGAGTCCATCCAGCCACCTGCATGAATTAAGACAACATAGCCATAAAAAATAATACTAATTAATAAGGTAAGTAAAACTTATGACAAATAAGAGTAAGTAATAGCTTCACTTTTTCTTGACAACTAACTTATAATAGGTAAAATATTTCTTAACAACTAACTTATAATAGTTATTGTCAGATTTTAGAAAAGGTTGAAGTGAAAAAAGTATAAAAGATTGTTGGACCATGAAACCAAGGTTGCCATGCTCTTTTGATAGGAAGATTAAGTTGATCCATACAATATCTAATCGATATGGTTGAGCCTCGGGCATCAATATCTCCTACAACATTTTCAATAAACCAAAAATATATCATATAATCAAACTTTTACTTGTAACAGAGAAAAAGATCAAGGTGTTGGATAGCGCAGGTTAGCTAAGTTTAGTATGGCAATGCTTGCATACCTATATACCCATATGCAAAGGCCTCCTGCTATGCTTTTTTGATATATGGGGAGCATAGAGTCCGAGGCATCCTTCCAGTTGTCAAAGAGGGTGTAACTGCAAAATTTGAATTATTCAAAAATATATATAAATCGTTGAGTTTGAGTTAACATATTTCTTACTTGCAGGGAACCCATTCCACAATTTTCCACCTTGAGTTGCATGGAGTGTGTTTTGAACATCTGGTCTGTTATAATATTTGATTGCATAGTTATCCAGACACGGATCATAGGATGATCGTGATGTTGTACTCAACCTCCTTTTTAATTGTGAAAGGTGAAACAATACATATTATATAGTTGAAACAACATGAGAATTATATGAAATTTGTAACATTTTATAATCAAAATTTTAAAATATTTTGAGACTAGAAATAATGAATTTAACTTCTTTTAATTTACTGTATTGTGAGTGTGTTATTACGTATAGGATTTTTTGTGCTTGTGGTAGCATTTAACAAGCACTTGGTTGTGTAGAGACTGTACTTACCAAAACCTTACAAACCATAAAAGTTAGAACATAAGCCTGCATAAAGGAGAAGAAGAACCAACAAAACATATTGAAAAGCAGAACCTGAGGACGAGGATAAGCAAAATCATTCACCATTAATTAAAAAGAGGACCATTCACCATTCCAAGTTCCTGCAAACATGAGATATATTTATAACAACTTGATATATGCCATTGTTTAACTTGCCAAAAAAAATTGGATTTCAATAATTAGACAATGGACATCCAAGTTCCTGCAAACATTATATATATATATATATATATATATATATATATATATATATATATATATATGCAAAGCTGACATACAAGTGAATGATTATACATTTCCATTAATCCATGTAATCTATTCAACCTCTTCCCCTGTTCTATTGCAGTGTGATGCGCTCACTAATTACAACAGCAACAGTAATTCCATCCATGCATATTCAGTTGCTCATGATGATTAAATGTGAAGCTCCTATAACCTTTTTTAGTTAAAACAACCTGCCTTTCATAGCATCTTCCTCATACTGTCTTTAGAGAGGGATTATTTTCCTCATAAGTTCCTGCAAAATAACACCATTTTAGAATACTATTTCAGGTATTTATCGAAAAAGTTGTGTAATGAGGCCTAACTAGGGTTGTCAATTAAGAAAAAGAGAAAACACTTTCAATAATAATAAAATATAATAAATGCAAATGCCACTTCCATACCATTACCCGATAAAGAAAAATCTTCAAACATGGTTTCATTTCAGTTGTAAACATTCGAGGAGAAGGAAATCATAAGTGAACTATACTCTCTCCACTCCTGCATCCACATGATATATTGCAGTTGTTGCTACTGCTAAATGGCATGGTTGAATTCTTAAGGATAGTGACATATTATGTTAGAACTATTGACATTTTTTGAGATAGTGAATAAGAGGATCATGATGAGAAGCGAAGGCCTTTTACATTACAAAAATGATTTTATGCAAAATGATAGATGCTACAACCCCATCCTCATCTTTTTTATCCCTTCCCTCTTCCTCCTCAACATTAGAATCTGAGGATGAGAAGAAGTAGAACCAACAAAACATATTGAAAAGAGGGTTTCTCTTTCTCTCTCTCCACATATCGAGACACGTTTATCCCTTATCAGCATCATCATGATTATCAAGTGTACTATGAACTAATTTAGAATATGGGCTTCCATGGACGTGAGAGATAGAATTGCAGTCCATGTGTTTGTCTCACTTCCTGAGTCAAATTGCTTGTTGGGCGTTTCTACCTTTTCCCATGGACCATCCATAGAATTCTTGCTGACTGGGAGTTTATAATTGTACCACAGACTATCCACATCAATTTATAGCTTGCTAAGAATTTTTCTTTTGCCCAAAGGCCATAAGTTCATAACATTATCTTAATTGCTAGGCATATTTCTTTTGCCATCCAGAGCATTCTATTACTTACTGGGCATCTTCCCCTTTTCCATAGGTGGTGTTTTCATTGTTATTTTAAATCCAAGTAAATAGTAGAAGCTCTTTTTTGTAAATGAGTTATGAGTATTATTCCAAGCCAGATCAAGTTCATCAACCACAAAAAAACGAAATCTAATTCTGTAGAGGATCTGTGTAATGAAATAGGCAGGCCATAGGCCTAGCATTTACATATCATAATATAAGATAAGACAACAAAGAAAATATAGAGTTTTTATTAGGAATAATAATAATTTGTCTCATGAAGTATTGTGACATGTTCTACCAAAGATACTACTGTTACAATAATAGAAGGTTGATTTCTTAAGATCCTGAAGATAAAGAGTCCCTTTTTTTAAAACAAGATGAAAAATGAAATTAATAAAAACTTCACATTTTCCACACTCAAGCTACATAATCTCTCTACATAATATTTTAATGCTTATGGAATTTTTTCCAGACAACAAATAACTTTTAAGCCTTCTGTGAGATTTCTTAGTCCTTATTTTTGCTCCCAAAGTGCAATAGCCCGAATGAATGTATCTTTAGTGCCAGCCTCTTGTACAATAGCTTGCAAAGGTGTAGTGGAATGGACCTAACATTCCTACACATTGTAACATCAAGGCCCAACACCATTTCAAAAGTTAATATAAATCATACTCACCCTTCGACCACTACATAAGGATCTAATCAGAGTCTCAGATGCAACTTGAAATTAAGAAATCTAGTATATTACATCATAAGAATTCAAATATTTTATGCCTACCACTCTTTGCAATGAATACAAAGACAGTAAGAGGATTCAAACATTAAATTCATAAGCATTATAATCATAAAATCATCATGTTTATTTAGTTTGGATGAAACAAGTTATAGGAGTAACAATTTTACACTCACCTAAAATCCTTTTGGAAAAAGAGTGTTTCCAAAAGAATGGTATGAGGAATAATTGCCAACTTGGTCATCTGAAGAAACAAAAATGCAATCTCATTCCTTTCAATATCATGAAAAAATCTAAAAGCTGTCAAAACTTAGGGAAATGGTTTTGCAAGATTGAAAGAAGACAATAACCTATAGTGCTTCAATATACTAGATATAATCCAACAGAGTTAAAACCCAGATAGAGGTTCAGAATTCCAATAGAGATACCATTCGAAATACCATATCCCATTACATCTCATGCATCAAATGGATTATGTTCAAACAGTTTCAACTATAATGCTATTTGCAGAGAACAAAACGTAACCAGAAGATGCCAGCTGGTCAATGTTGTGGCTGCCAATCAAAGTAGAAACATATACTTAATTAAATTTACCAACCAAAAATCACAAATATGATGCAAAATCCTTTCCAAATGATTAAAAATTAAAACTAAAATTTTACTCCCTCTTTGGACCAAAATTTTACTCCCTCCTTGGACCACTCTAAAGATAATATGTTGACTCTCCAATAATAGACTAAGGATTGATTAACAAATGTAATCTTAGGGCTGAAATCTCTCCAATGTAAAATAAAATTTGTTTGCATTAGATGTTTTGCCTAAAAAGGAATGGAAATTTTCATTGTTTTTTACATCCAAATCTTCTGAAGATCTAGAAGTGGGGATTTAACAACCTTTGATCACCATTGGGCCCCATCATGACTATAAGCAAGGTTGAGAAATCATATGGGAAGTAGCTTTACCAATAACAAGCACACCTCATGAAAGCAAGATTGAAAATTTTTCCTTAATTCAACAATATGAAATTTTCTTCTTCATGGGCATTGGATAGAAATTAGCTAATCCATTGAACTCATGATTTATAGTTACAACAGTCTGATGACAGTAGGAGAATGATATACATGTAAATTTTACACTGTAAACATATATTGAAGATATAGATAATAACTAGAAACTCATATCACATTTTCAAGTTCAACCATCAATAATCATCCTCTTAGACTTACTCAGGGATGAACAGTGTTCCATCCTAAGCTCAAAGAAAAAGGATCAATCTAAATAGAAAAATGACTCAGTATCAACTAAGCCTACACATATACACCGTATACTTGACCATTTTTCCCTCTGTGATATAGTCAATAGTAGGCATAGCTACTATTTTTAAGATTTATGGTTTGCGTGGTCCTTAAGCGGGGACATCGCAGGCATGGAAACCCGTTTCCAGTTACATTAGGATTATTTGGACTTTCATCAACATTGGTATGGCTACAAATTAAATTTGGACCTTGTTTAATGGAAAGATGACAGGTGGGGTTTGATTTCTACCTTCATTGGCAGATGGCATGCCAAAGTACCCTTTTCATCAAGGATTGATGTGGGATTAATGTATAAGAGAATGGTTATCTTCATGTGATATTAACTGTACTCACAACCTTCAAGTTGTTGGTCATTATGCATTCATGGCATTGTGCAAAATGATTCTTAATGAGTGTTCAGCGTTCACTTATATTACATTGTGATTCGTCTAGACCTATTTGGAAGAATTGGAGATGATTTTACAAGAAATCTATCCATTGATTACCAAGAAATGAACTTTTGTGATAAGTTTGGGCCATGTTGATCAATATCCGATCACCTCAATTGGAAATTTAATGTTCATGATCATGAAATAGGATGTATTCAGAGATTTCAAGGCATCTCGCACTTCTAAAAGTCAAGTTCTTGGGTGTCTAGTCCTTCAAAATGTCTTAGCAGTTAACAATCATCTTCATTAAGCTAGATTTATTGAGGTTGTTGTTTACTTTGTAACAGCTAAGCATGCAATGTGGTAATGCAAGGTTTCTGAGATGTTTAAAAATTGGATAAAAGCTAAAAATAGTCTTCTTAATGTTGGTCCAACACATTGTCATGGGGCTTGTTAGAAGAAAAATGATGATTTGGAAAGTGAGTAGGAAAATGAGGAATGCATTCAGATTAGCTGGCATTTCCATATTATATAATAGACATTGTCACATAGTCATCTTTGCAAGAGTCAAATAAACCATTTGGATAATATTTGGCTATCCAGATCTTAACCAGGATGCCTATTTTGTCAAAAAGATAGAGATAGTGTGAAAATTGGAAACTAGGGCCAAATTCCACTCAGGTATGCTTAGTTGTTGAAGATAATCATTCCATTGAATACCTATTTTCAAGAGGACCAAAATCGATCTAAATATCATCAAATTTGGTGAAGAAAACATTTTTTTATTCAAAAATAAATTCTATAAGTTATGATTGTGTTTATGTGGGAAAAATTGAAAATTCAAATTTCAAATTTGCCTCCAATTTTTACAGTCAGCCTTCCCTCCATCTTGTATATAAAGAGGAGCCTTATTCCTAATTTCAATATCCTATCTCTCTCATATGATGGCCGCAGGAGAAAGGTGTATCCAGCAAAGGATGTAGGGCTTCTTTGGCGTAATGTCAGGGCTATTTGATGGGTCGAGTCCCTTGGGAAGAAGGCCAAGCTTCTTAGAGTCATATCTGGATACATATAAGGCCTAATATGGGTGATCCATCTTCTATTGAAGATCCAAGTTACATTTCAAGTTAACCGCGTACATAAGGATCAGTAAAATCATATGAGTGTAATTTTATAAGCAGGCCACACCTATTGGAAACCATCTCAAGCTAGCTGCAAGCCTTACCTTTCTAAGTATATGCTAAGAAGGGTATGCATCCACCAAGATTGAAAAAAAATCATATTCTCTGAAGTCTGGTAAATGCGAAAGCCTATTTTAGGGTTGAATTAAGTACGAATTTGTATTAGAGGAAGGTCAGCTTATTATGAAGAGAAGCTGCAGCTTTATAAGGGTGTTTTGGATACATTTGTATGGGCTATTGCTGTATGAATCTTACCCTAACCAAGAGCTACCATCTTCAGTAGTTACTTGGGCAGAAATTATGTGCTTTGGTAATTCTGGAATTCTTATAGGACATCCTTCAGTAGCATCTTAATGAATTACAAGTAGCCCTAACCAGTAAGGGCTAATTCAGGAATCCCTTATCAGTATTCAGAATTGTAGTCTTAGGTCAGATCTTCCATTTGGCAAGTCGGTGTTGACATTAAAGTCCTTGTACTCTCTCTCTCTCTCTCTATGCTGAATTTTTTTTTATGAATAATAAGAAGAATTGATCAAGGGTTTTCCCTAGCTTACGCCATATCCATGTGTTATCTTGTCTTGTCTTGTCTTTTACTTCAATCATCTATGTTATTTCTTCAATTATTGTGTATATGATAATAAGGTATGTGATTGCTAATGGTATTATGGGCTAATAAAGATCTTTGAAGTAATTGTATTTGCAAAGAACATGTTATCTTGAAAAATTAACATGGTATTAAAGCCTAGGTAAAGGCAAGCCCAAGGCAGAGAAATCAATCACTGAATTCATGGACAATCCTCCATGTTCTCCTCTCCCTGCAGCCTAATATGCTCATCTGTCATCTCTTTAAATTTAAGATCTTTATCGAATATTATAAGTAACCATGAGGAGCACTATCTAAAGCATTCAACAAATTCTTAACTCTGGAATTCTCTCGATCTTGAGGAATCTCTGAAGATCTAAGGGAAGGCATAATTGAAAGGGGTTTCTAGTCATGTTTATCTCTTATGTTATGAAATGATAAGGATTTCGCTATTCAATCTTTGCGTGAATAGAAAAGAAATCAAGGAAGACCTGATTGTTTCAAGGATCAAGGGGTTTGCTTTATTTGAATATGGTTGATGGCAGCCTCAATTTTCATCCCATGTAAAAAACACAATATGAGGCTCGGATCCATTACATTTGATGGTATGTCGATAATAAGGTTGGTTAAATTTGATTTCCACCCAATATTCTGCAACAAATATCTGAAATATCATTACACCAGGTCGAGGTCATTTCAGATGAGGGGAATATTCTAAAGATACTTGCTTGATATTGACCTGGAGATTTGCCTTAATAGACTACTCAAGTTTTTCTTGAAGCATGTATATGCCTGTGACCCTATGGATGTCACTAAGGTGAGACTGTAGGTGAAGCATTGTTGCGGTATTGATTAACCCTTAATTAGGGCAGAATTTCAATGGTTTGAACTTTAAATATGTCTACGACAACATGAATTCTTGGTCTCCTTAAACACAGTGAGATGGAAACCGTATTGTAGTAGTCTGACTTTTGACTTGTTAAAATTTTTGAAGGATCACAATGGTTCTTATAGCCACTGATTTATGATGTGTTATATTTCTCATATCAAGGTACAATCTTGAACGAGAAGACTAGGGACAAAGGTTTGTTTAAAGTCATATGTCACATGAAGGGCTTCATTATAAATTAAGGTATAATATGTTATAATCTCCCTTTCTTAAATACTGTGACATATTTTGGAGATCTAATATCTGAATATCTAGAACATCATTAAGCTCCCTATCATTGAAATTTCTCTATGACTCAAATCCGAAAGTACAGTAAGATTGTCTGATTATTCTAGAATAAAGAATTGGGCATCATAAGACATTAGCATTTTAAGGCAGAAGGTATTAAACCAACATTTTCTTCAAGTCTCAATAAAAGGGGATACGGCTTCAAGAGATCATTTTACTTCTAATCAATGTTTTGTTAGTAAATGATTCGAAGTGCTAATAGAGTAAGTGAGTTTGTAAAGCTGAAATTTCTACTTTTTTTGCTACTATAAGGTTGCTTAACAACGTTAAAGCTGGTACTTATGAAATGATAGAAAAGGTGTGCTCAGATGTTACCCAGATCATAAGTCATAACCTTGAAGCCCTATAAAAGAAACATTGAAAGAACTGTATAATGATCACCATGTCTATGATCCCAGAATATAGCAAGTGTTCTCAAATTCTTTAGCATATCCCTTTGTAATCTTCACTCAATTTCTTTGCAACATTTGAAGCAGTCTTCATCAGTAGGACCTATCAGAAACTGAGCAGATCTATGGTACCCTTTTTTCTATGGAGAGCTCATAAATGGCTTCTTGAAGCAATCCTTTTCATCAGCCCATGGAGAATGTATTGAAAGAAGAAACATAGAAGACCCTAATTTTGGCTCTCCATATAAAGCCTCATCTTTATGATTCTAATAAAATAATGCAAGGATTCAGGGGGAGCTAGAGAATCCATGGTATTATATCTTGATGACTCTTCTTGCAGAAGGCAAGTCATAGCAACTGATTGATGATTTTGGCACATGGACCTAAGATTCTATAGCAGAAAAGAGACAGGTTAGAAGTGACCTGATGATTATACAAGATCACCTTCCCTATATTCAAAGGGAGCTATGGTTGAGCCATACATCTATTGAGGATGTTTGTTTGATGACCCTTTTTGTTTACCGATTTATGAAGAAGGTGATTTTTTATGGAAGACACAACTTTGATGCTCTATTCCTTGCGTCTAAAGGTATGACGAGAAGAAGAAGTTGCTAGTCTACACATGTATACCTTTTGGGATTCCTGGTGTTATCACTCATAAAGTTGTGAAACATTTCTTGACATGGTCATATAGTTCACTCATCAAAAGGATAAGGTCCCCTAAGCCATTTCAAGGTGGTATAGGAATTTTTTTTTTACATTTTTAGCCTCTCATGAATTTCATGGTCACCTCCATTTATGTCATTTAATGTCAAATCAGTCCTCATATGGTAGAATTTTTCATTCCCCATGCGTTTAAACTCAAAAAGGGCGCATCTGTCATTTTTTCAAATTTTTGTAGCGTTTTACACAGGAAAACAACAAATTTCGCTGCGAAATTGCCTAATAGTTTCATAGCAAATCTGTCAGAGGCTAAACTAATTTCTCTAGGAAAATCTATTTTTGAAACTATCTTGTTAGATTCACTATGAAGTGTCATTTTATGATTAGAGGATTTAGGGTGGAGGTCATTCAAGTCTTTTATGATAAATTCAAAGGTACATAGCTGTGTTTGATGTCATCATTACCTTTTTGGGCATGTATGTGTCATGATTGAAGCATGAGCTGTCAGTTAAACCATTAAACCTTACCTCAATTATCCTTTTGTCATATTGCGCTTTATCTTTTCATGTGAGTCGATCCCTGGAGAGCTGCTTCATTGAGCCAAGTAGGTTGCTGGCATATTTGAACTTTGCAGGTGTCATCAAGCAAGCGAGGCTGTGAATATTATAAAGTACCCATGGCTGCAAGAAGGAAAACAAACAAAGGTGGTCATTTCCACAGGTATGAGCCCATGGACATGAATGTACTCAATGAAGACCCAACTGCCATGGAGGTTTTCAAAAGAACTAGCTACTTGCAATTCTGTCAGAGGTTGCAGGGCTTTCATCTACAGGTTTCCAAGGATTTTTCCACCAGCTTCACAGGAACAACTTCAAAGTTTGGAATTCTTAACCTTACAGTGACACCAGAGAGCATCTCATCAGTAACAGGAATCCCTAGAGGAGGGGAACAGTGATTTAAAGGCATCAAATTCACAATGCAGGATTGCAAAGAGTTCATCAAGCAAGAACACAATGAAATTGATTTGACAAATCCTATCCCTAGGATTTTCATGAAGGAGAATTATTCAAGTTATTGATGGTCATTCAAAAGTATTTCACCTATGAAGGAAGGTTTCACATGGTCTACTCCTATCATCTCAGACTTGTTTTTAATTTTGTAGGTAAGAGGTCACTTGACTTACCTTTTTATTTATACAAAAGTTTAGGGAAAATGTCAGATAAGGTTAAAATCAAGGCAAAAGGAAGTGAGACTTCTCTTTTTCATCATGGTCTAATTAAGCTTTTAGTGTTAGAGGAATTAAGGAGGTTAGACAGAGATTGGACTTCCTTCTTGTTCATGAGTGGTTATGAAATTAATGAAGTTACTCCTAAGAAAGCCTCCAAACCTAGAAAAATTTCATCACCATTTGTGGTACAGGAAGTTGAAGAAGGAAATATATCATCTCCTCTAGAACCAATGAGCATGGAGGCAGAACCTTTGTAGAAGATTGACACACCTAAAACAACACCTGCAAAATAGAAGTAGACAGTCAGCAAACAAGGTCACAAGAGAGTCACTAGGAGACATATAGTGGCTAAAGGAAACTTGGAGGATATCCTACATGCAATTGACATTCAAGAATCACCCATTTTTCAAGTTGAAGACATTTAATATGGAGGAAGAAAACTGAAGAAAAGAACTAGATTTTGCAGGTGATGATGTTGGTTTCATTTTTCAACCTAGGAAGCCAATGACCAAACATGCAAGGAAGGTCATGGAAAGCAAAGAGACTCATAAAATCAATGAAACTGCGCAGCCAACAAGCATCACAGATTTGTCTTCACCAGCAAAGGAAGAACTGGTTATCAAGCAAAGAAAGGGCAAAGAGAAAATGATTGAAAAACTAGAAATAGAAACCCTCAAAGATTAGTTGAAGGAGGTAGGTAAAGAGATATCAGTTTTGAAGCAAGAAGTAAAGAAAAATAGAGCTAAGAAGGTTAAATTTGAACAAATGAGCAAACTCTGGGAAGAACAAGTCACAAGTGTTTCAAAAACCTCGGACAATACAAAAAATTTGATGAAATGGACTCAGCCATTGAGAGGGGAGGTTAAACATGTTAGGCGGATGAATTTGCACTTACAATCCAAAAATAGAGCATTAAAGGACAAAGTGGAAGATCTTCAAGAGTAATTGGATTTGATTCAAATGGAGTTGGAAAATAAAGAACTGAAGGTGACAGTGGTAGAAGAGCCCATTAGTCAATTGATTGTAAATGAAGAGGAAACACCACAAGAGTGAGAATTAAGATGGAATATGTTTGATTAGGTTCATAACATGCAAAGAACCCAAATTTTCTAGTTGTAGAACAGTTTTTGAAGACAACCTTAAACTCAGAAAATTCTGGTTTTTTTTGGATAGTTTTGTAGCGTACCTCAGGCTTGAGGGTAGAAATACGCTACGAAAATTCCTGTAGGTGATTTTTTGCCTTAAAACTCATTTTTTTCAAGTTTTTTGAAGGGAGATAGACTATTTTCAAGGTGTCTTTTCATAGTGAAAGTGTTGGAATAGAAAATAAGTCAAAGAGATAGATGGAAAAGGCAATTTTCATACGCTACTAAAACTCGCTACGAAACTGCCTAAAATTGCCTTGTTTTCGTAGCGAGTAATTTTTGAAGAATTTTGAGCATCTTAATAGCACATCAGCCAGTTGGAGACCTCCATCATGTCAGTGGACCTTACCAGCTGAGATTCATGACTCAAAAGGAGTGCCACACAACCATCTCATCAGTTAAAACAACGTTTAAAGTGAAGGTCATCCATTCCTAAAAAGCATGATTATATTCCACAGATCTAGGGGTGCTTTGAAGATGTAAAGTGGAAGTGAATTATGGTGATTTGTCCTTCGAGCATGTGACATTCATTATGTAACCATTATGTAACTGTTTCACTGATAGGATAAATGAATGTAATAAATAGGAGATAGAGTCATATTAGGAGTTTGTTTTCTTTAAAGGATAGCTATCATTTTTCTGTTTCAAGTTAGTGGTTTCAGTTATGATAGGTGTCAGAGTAGAATTCGAAGATCTAGCTAACCAGGAAAATCATCCACATTGTAAAGAATGTCTATTTATAGACTTAACATCGAAGAGCAAAGGGTTGGATAATATTGCACCAAATTGTTGCTTGTATGTTTTATCCATTATCAGTAATACAAAGTGACATTCTACTTCCAAACCTGAGATTCTCATGAGGTTTTTGATGTGTTATTGATATGTATCTTTATTTTTAATCACTTGCAGTATATTTCATCTCTAATTACTCATAATTCATAATATTATGCTATGACTTCCTTTAGGGGTGAAATGACTTTGTTTTCCTATGTTATGTGTATGAATTATCTTTGTTAAAAACCTCTATTTGCCTTAGCTTCCATGTGAAGAACCACTATCACTAAGACTACTGATTGTTGACTCCATAATCCCAATGGTAGAAAGCCTTCATTTTTCAACCTGCAATCATACAAAACCAAATTACAATTCATAGAGTTAGCCATCTAGTATTATCCTTATTCAAAATCATAAACCCCCTTTGAGAGAGCCCTCTCAAACTGAAGAGGGTAATCTTCCGTTAGAGGTGGTTTGAAAGAGAAACATTGAGTTTATTGATGAGCAGCCAATCAAGATCAATTTGGTGATAACACCTTTAATTCCTGAAAATCACCCTATAAGCCATATTCCTTGAGTCAATCTATGAGTGAGTCTCATATATTGAATAGTTTCTCATTAAGATATCTTCGTGATTCTATAATATAAGGTACACTGTTGGAAGCTAATATTCCCTGAACATCTTAATTATGGTTCACAAGGAGCAACATTCAATTGCCATTAAGGCTGCATGTATATAATAGCTAGTATGGAGCTTGTTGGTTGAAGAAGCTCTTTTGAGAGCCACTTAAAGCACATGTTGATAACAACTATTGGATTCAGAGAATCCTGGACTTTTCTTATTACCAACATATCCCAATCTATATATCATGGCATGTTTTATCTACAAAAGGATGGATCTTATGCAGGCTACCAGATGGTCACTATTGTTAGTACTAGGATGTGACATGGAGTGCAACATGGTGGAGTAGGGTGTAGTTGTGTGGCACGTGAGTTTCATTGAAAACCTGGGAAATAAATCAATCAAGTGTGAAAACATTTGGGTCTTAAACCCAATGATGAATGAAAAATGGTTTTATTCCACATTTTGAAGTTTAGCCACAAAATTGTGGAGTTTACCCATTGAGTAGACCATTCAGATAATCATTACCCCTAGCTTATGGAAAATACCAATGAGAAATGGCGATGGAAAAGCATGATACCATATTGATGGGAAGGATGATTTTCATTGATGATGTTAGTAGAGGATGCATGGAAGAAGTAGAAAACAACACATGGACCCAAAATAGGGGTCATGAAATGACATAGTAGTGCCATATGAAAATGAAGATGGTGACCATGTGGAAAGGGAGTTTGCCAAGGAGTAAAAAATTAATTGAAGTGTTAGGAGGCCTTTATTTTAGACCCAATGTAGTATTTAAAATTTATTTTTGTTAGGGGGTTAAAGTATAGAAAGGCATCAAAGAATTTCCATAAAAAATTCCCTTCAAGGAATCTTTTGCCTCCCTCCATCGACAAGTGCTGATAGTTGGACTTGATGAGATGGTGACATAAAATAGGAGAAAAGGTCAATTAAAAGAGTATATATCTAGTGACATCAACATGATGTCATAAAACTAAAAAATTCAATCATGTGGAAGTGAATATAGGTATATCCCCCTCAAGGAATCTTTTCTCGTAGGTGTTTTACAAGCCAACGATAGAAACCAATGGACGATTTTGATGGGCATGAAATTAAGGAGATGTCAGCCCAATAAGAATAATATGGATGGAAAGTAATATGGTTGATTTATTCAACCAACGACTATTGGAAAGGGCCCATTAGGGAGGGTCATTAAGGAATCTCTTTCCCCCACCTACTAGGAGGCTCGAGGACAATTGTTGACAATGAAAACTATAGGCTAAAAATTTTGGCTAATAAAAGGAATAGACATTGAGGATAAAATTGGTATTGTGGGGAGGAATTATGGCTCTATCAAGGCCATGGTTATTAAATTTTAAGATCTCCAACAACCATTATATTTTTATGGTAGTTAGGGAATGCACTAGCACATAATATATTTTGGTGAAGGAAGGAATGATGGCTAAGTGAAGGGTCACGAAAGTGTAGAATGACAACCTAGTAATATGGAAGGATGATGATGTGGTGTATGAAGATGGAAGAAATCTCAATGATGCTTGAGAAAAATTATATGGCTCTTCCACCCTCTGCACAAGACAACAATGAGACCAACAAATGTAAGAGCATGGTATCAAAGCTCAAAAGTTATGTGCCCCATTTCATGAGGAAACTAGGTGCGTGATAGAGGAATCTAGAAGTGGAGGGGATTGGGGGAAGTTGACCCAAGGGTCATTTGATTATGAGAACTTAGTGGTAGAGGGGGGTCCTTAGATGAATTCTAGATGGTGGAACTGAAAGTCAATTCTCCTTTTGTTGGATAGAAAAACCTTTCCTTCTCAACGTTAAAATCCTTTTCAGGGAGTTGTTGTTACCATCAGTGTTCTTGTAAAAGTATCTAGCTTTTTGGTAAATTGACATACGTTCCCAACCTCATACTCTTTTCATTGAGAAAAGAGGGAAACCTCCCTTTGTAGGTAAAGTTTCCTTTCTTGACGTTTTAAATTGGCATCACTGTAGCATCTTCTATGTACTTCGCTTCCCAATACAGTTTTGTAACCACTCAAATGATACTACTTCCAAGACAATGTTATAAACTCCAAAGTTCTCTCCCCTTAATTCAAGAATTTGCAGAAAGTGTCCATGTATCAGACTTGGTAACAGTTCTAAATGGATCAAATGTGACACTTGAAAAAACACGTCCACTGATCAATGGTAGAAATCATCATTGCACAAAAACAAGTTCAAACTTTTGGACTCACACCATTCAAAAAATGCACCACGTGTAGCTTTGTCACCTTAAAGTAAGCATGCTACAAAAACAAGAAACCCTAGGTTTCAACCATCTTGACCTGCTCTAGTTTACAAGAGCTCCAATCCTTGATGATTCAAAGCATGAAAGGAGTAATAATAGGCACATTTTGCAAAGAGTGTTCCTAAAGTGAACAAATGAGAAGAAGATATAAGCTAAACCAATTCTACTAAGAAAATACAAGCAATGGAGAAATAAATTACATGTCCATTGATCAAAGGTAGCAATCATCAATGCACAAAACAAGTTCAAACTTTTGGAGTCACACCATTCAAAAAATGCATCACATGTAGCTTAGTCATTTTAAAGAGGGCAAGCTCTAAAAACAAGAAAACCTAGGTTTCAACCATCTTGACCTGCTTCAGTTTACAAGGGGCTCCCATCCTTGATGATTCAAAACCTAAAAGGAGTAATGATAGGCACATTCTATAAAGTGTGTACCTAAAATGAACTCAAATAGTTTGTCTTACTTCGAATTTCTCTTCAAAATCTATTTAGAGATTGAATATTATACAAAGTAAGTAATATTTGTTTATGAGACAAAAGTGGAGAAAATCCATCTTACATAAAGACATCATTCAAGACTATGAGGTTTATTTGTACATTTTTTGTGTGAAGAAGAGACAAAAAAAGGCCTATATATCTGTAAGAATGATTTCCCGTGGCTCTATTATCAGAAAAGAGAACTCTTAAAGATACAAAGCATTTTTAGTTTCATTGTTTTATGTGTCAAGTTCTGGAAATCAAAGTTTGTAGCTTACCAAAACCCTTTCCCGCTAGAAGGCCATTTCAATGCAAGATCCACCAAGTTCCTTATGCCACCTGCCATTGCAATGGACCTTGAGTGAAAGAAAACAAACATCAACTTCATGTATTGTTTGGAAAGGAGGAAGAAAAATTGTTATGTTTTGGATGATAGCAAAATTAAGGAGTATTTAGTCAAACATCCTAGTTTTTCCAATCAATGATGACAACTATAATTTACATTGCACTTCCAATGCATACAATGAGTAGGCAACACCACCAACATGCACAATGAAGGTAGGGTGCTTAATAAACAGGAAAATAAGGATTCATTTTTTTCATTTTTAGATTTTAGATTAAAAAGTAAACAAAGAGAATATAGTCAACACCTTGTGCTCTTCTAATAGAGACAGGTTCGACAGTCCCCTGCAGCCTCCTCAGCAACCCATCTGTTAGCACTCAAATCTACCTCAGGCTGAAATGAAGTAAAACTCAAGGCTACATCAAACCACGCTCAGCCTCGTAGCTAGCCCTACGAGGACAGGAGAGGGCTCTCTCCGTCAATCTCGAGAAAATAAGCAATAGGATGCGAGATGACTTACAATAAGAACCGATTTTAGGCTAGTAAAGAGATAGGTATGTTTGATTTTGGTTTTTTGGGTTTTTTGGCCGGAGAAATGGGAAATGATTTTGGTCCTGTGGATAAGGTTTAATTGGTAGTTCAAGCTGGGGCGAGGTAGGTGATGATCTTTATGCTTTAAATTGGATTTATGGATAGATTAGACCGACGAGGAGCTGAAGAGGGCAAAGAAGAACTTGGATCCTCTCCAAACAGCTGAAAACATATAGAACTAACCGAATTCAAAGGCTAAGCACTGTAAACAATGGATTCAACCTTATTTCACTCATTCAATTTAGTTCAGAAGCATAATGAAAGGATGGCATACATTAAACATGAAGAAACTTACAGTAAACAAAGAAGAAACACCATCAAGAACAGAACACCACAAGGATCCCAACAAGTGCCGCAAAACCCCTGATCTTTCCTTTGCCAAAATATGAAAAGTATGTACAATGATATCAAAAGTATCCCAAGAGTCCCTCCTGTAGAATGCCTCATAAATTACAATATATAGATCACTCTAACACCTTTCCCCACCTCTAGGGGTCGAATTCCCTCTTCAGGGATCAGTTTCAACCAATTCTAATCATGGAACTACAATCTAGGCAGCTAACAACTTGCCTCTAAAAGAGTGGAAACTGATCCATTACATGATTTTTTACTCATTTGAGAGTGAATCTTCTAGAAGAGATAAAAACAAGCCAAAATTATATGCCAAACATGAATTTACATCATAAAAACCCAAAAATTCTATCCATAAGCAAAACTGGTCCATACTAGGCGAAAAACTGAGCTGGCAGCTGAAAATTCAAGAAAAATGTCAGGTGGGTCGCTCCTGAGCTGTGTGGGTCGCTCATGTTCCAGGCTGAATTTGAGGCACTTCCAGGAATCCAAATTGAGCTCATAATAGCTCGTTGGAAAGCCCTGGATGTCTACTTTCCAACCCAAGTGGAATTTCTGAATTTGGAGTTAATTTGACCCTCCAAAACCTCATTCGCCCAGAGGTACTTCCTGCTGGTGCAAAAGGTGGCAGCAAGGTGGTTTTCATGGTGTTTTTGAGCTGTTTGACCATCCAGATTTTGATGAAATGCCAAATTGACTTCAGAGGATGCATAATTAACCATGAAAAATCCAAAAATGTAAAAATATCCTCCATCAAGTGTCCCAAAAAAAAGTGAGCGCATGAGCGCGCGACCCACGTAACTGCAAAACCTGTTTTTTGACCCAAAAATTTGAAAATGACAAAATTTTCTCCGAATTTGCCCAAATTCGGAGCGGAGGTCCTCCATCATGTATCTTGCTCAGTCAATGAAGCCTCGGCCAAAATCCGAAGTGGATTAGGCCTTTTCTGCCGTCGAAGTGCCTTGCGCAGCCTCCTCTTCATGATCTTCATTCTCGCTTTGCAGACATGCATGCGAGCCCAATAATGGCCTTTCATGTGGCGAAGCATGTCTTTGTCTCGATTGGCCTTCGCCAACAACTTCTCCAGATGTATATTCACACGCGTGAGTACAGTATCTCTGTCAGTCGGTGTCATGTCACCGGGTCGCTTTCGATTCCACTGTCTGTCCTCACGGATTTGGCGCACCTCATAAAATGTGAGCTCATCCTCAAGCTGTTTGTTGCGCTGCTCCAAATAGTTAATCACCCACCGAGCCTTCTGCAATTGGTCTTTCAGCTGGTCATTCTCGGCCCTTTGCTCCTGGATGACTTCCCTCAGCTTCGAGCTAGAGGAGCTCGTATCAACATCAATGACTGTCAAATCTGTGTCCCGGCCTCCTGATGGGCCTTCATCATGCATGGGCCTCTTGCCCCTGTCCTGTACCTGTACCTGTGCTGAAGAAGAAGGCGAGACCCCTTCCACATCATGTGGAGATAATACTCGCTCTGCTGATGAAGTCGGCAAGACCCCTTCCACCCCATGTGGAGATAATACTCGCCGTGTCGCTGCAAATAAGGCCCTGTGGCCTCGCTGATATGTCTGAACCAAAGGAGTGCTGATATGCTCAACCTCAAATCTGTCCGGCTGGTGTGAAGGCTCTCCTGCATCATGAACTGTCTCGAGAGGCGGTTGTGGCACTCTGAAAAAGTCTCTAGAAATGAAATCCTCCCAAGTGATGCCTTGCTCTGCCAACTGATGTGACACCAAGATTTTGATCAAAGTGAAATGATATATACTCCTGTACTGCTGCACTGGGCTTGTCTTCTTCTGCACAAACATCACCATCTTCTCTATGTTGCGATGTATGAAATACGGAATATTCATCATACGTACCCTTGTGAAGTGCATCAGCAAACGAATATGGTACGCGAAAAGACGAGCATACCTGCCCTCACAACTAAAATACTGAATGATGAGTCTCATAAGCGGTGCATACTCATCTCTCAAGAATCCGAATGGAAAAACTCTGCTCAAGTAAGCCATATATCCAGTTTTAATGTATGGCTCATAATGAAATTTCTCTAACTGCTGACCCTTGTTCCATTCCTCGCCCATGTTCGGTATACCAGTGGCTTGAGCAATAGTCAAGGGTGATACAATGAAATCAACCCCAGCAAGGCTTACCCGACCATCCCGTAAATGAAGAACAAAAAGACGGGCCAATTCACGATGAGGCCGGGTTTGTGCAACCATCTCACAAAATCTGAAACATGACAAATATCGAAAACAATCCATAGCTAATGGACATGCCTGCAACCGAACCAAAGAAGTTGGCTCCTCTCTGCGATGATTACCACTTCTGTGCTCTCTGTGGGACCCCCGTGGCACATTACCTTCAGTCACTGAATCACTGCCTGACCCTAACTCATATTCTGACTCTGTCTCCGACATGTCTCTGACCAAGCTTTTGGCACTATGTATACTGATATGAAAGCAGTGCAAACAAGGTTATGATGTGTGTTTCAAAACCCAACAAGTATCCCACCGTCAAAACACCATAAGGAAACAAACCATGATAAGATCTCAGTTTTAAATGGATTGGAAAAGGCACAATCTCTGTTTTGAATGCAAGTGAAATTTTGACCAAAGGGAGCAGGCAACCTCCAGAATATTAAACAAATCTTATCAAAGGAGATCATGGCATCATATAAATGTTTTTGTCCATGAGTAATAACAACAAAAGTGTCAATGGGCAGTTTGAAACAAAGTCATGAGAATGTTTTTACATTGGGCAGTGAGACATAATACAACCACAGTCACCATGGAACAAGGGTTTTAAACATGGTATAATAATAGCAATGGTCACAATGGCTTAATGGGCATGAGAACAATATGGTTTTGATATTATATGCAAGGCTGGACATATCACTGATATAAGATAAGCAACAAACTCATGCAACCACCCATATCATTTTAAAACCCTGAAAACGATATTGCCATGACTGTGATGTTTAAATTCTCCATTTGAAACGTTTGCAACCACCAACGATGCCACCGGTGCATTTAAAAACATCAAGCAATTGCAAATAACCTGTTTGAAGGCCGATGAATCAATCCCAAGCAAGACTGGGCGCTCAAAATGAATTTTCGAACCTCTGTTGATGCATGGGTCGCTCACCTTCTGCGTGGGTCGCTCGGCCCAGGTGGGTCGCTCTCCTTGTATTTTTGCACTATGGACAAAACCCAGGTGGGTCGCTCTGCCGAGATGGGTCGCTCGCGCCCAGGTGGGTCGCTCGAGCTTCAAGACCCTTCAACGCTGCTTAAAACTTTGAAATCGGCCCTCCAACTCCAAATCACGACTTTGGGTGCTGTGGATTGGTGCAAATGACATTTGTTTGGTTTTTATATATGATACAAATATCCTCCACAATCAGATTTGATTCAAATCTAATTGCAAACCCATATTACAATGTTTTTGTAATTTCACCTTTGGCTTTTTAAATACAATCTTCTTTGGCTTTTCTGAGGTCGATTTTGATGATTTTGCTGTCTTCTTGCAGGGACATGGCTATTTAGCTTAAGGAAGAGACCAGGGGTCTGCTTTTGACAATGTTTTCTTGGCGGAATAATTACAATTTATTACAAAAATAATAATGAACAATTTCTAGTTCCAAAACAGAGTTTTGGACTAGAAATATTTTTTTTAAATGCTGATGATAATAAAATAAAAATAAAAAATGCGGAACTTTCCTCACCTTGCAGGCTTTATGACTATTATACAAATGACTCAAAACCCTAGACACTAGGACCAAAGACACTATTTGACATTTTAATGACCATAAATGTAATGACAATTATTTTGAGTGATTTTTTGAGGAAAATTTTAAAATAGCACTGCAGGTATAAACATGAGGAAACATAAGACGACAGACCCCTTCGTCAGTCCATGGCATGCTCCTAGTGAAATGCAATGAAGTGGAACAAGCGAGACACCTAAAAATGAATATGAAAAAGACGAGACGATCACTGACGGAGGGCTGTAAGGGCCGACTCTAACATTGGCTCCAATGGGGATGGTGGCTCCATGGAGATGCCAAGAACGGCAGATCTCTGGGGGAGTCAGACAGTGCCTCTCATCCATTGGGCGATGGAATCGTTATTTCAACTGATAAAACAAACTTTGGACAATTTTATTGACTGCAGATTTGACTAACGACGGACTGCAATTTGACCAAAACTGACATGACTCAAACTGACATGACTTTAAACTAGAAGACTGATAAAACTTAACTTGACAATTTCAAACCAACCAACCTCTATCTCCAGAATTATAGCCTTCGCTCCGGGCCCCAGACTGAAAATGAGAGATCGGTGCACACTTGCAACGAAACAAAAGTAAAATGATATATACAATGACAATGAGATCAGCAGCAAGTACTCAGAAATAATAGCGCTTCAGCAACCGACCATTGATCGGTCCACCAGGACAGTCATCTCCATTCATTTCTTTGAGAAGAAATGCATTCTGCCCCCGATACGCTGCAATCTTAAACAGTCCCTTCCACAAATTCTCAAATTTTCCGTGCTTTCCCTTATCTTCATTTCGAGCATCCCATTTCAAAACTACTTCATCCAACTGAAACTTATCTGATTTTGCCTTTCTGTCGTAGATCTTCTTTATGCACTCCTGCAACTTGAAAGTATTTTGAAATACCTCCTCTCGTGTCTGCTGTAAATGAATCATCTCATTAATCCTCCGCTGCATAGGATCCTCTTCACTTCCGGCCTCCTGAAGCAATTTGACCACCGGGACAGCAAGTGAAGTAGGAAAAACTGTATCCGTCCCATACACCAACTCGAAAGGAGACATGCCAATAGACTTTTTCTGACTTACCCTATCAGCCCATAATGCATTCACCAACTTTTTGTGCCATGCCTTTTTGTTGATTTCCAGCAATTTCTTGATGATATTCACCAAGGATTTATTTGAGGATTCCGCCAAGCCATTTCCTTGCGGATGGTAGGCGGTCGAATGTCCCAAGGTAATATTGTACTTAAAGCAAATATCAACCATCCTCTTAGACTTAAAGGCTGCTGCATTATCTGTGATTATTTTACTAGGACACCCAAAGCGTGACAGAATATTGTTTTCAAGGAAAGAAATAATTACCGCATCAGTGGCCTGTCGAGTGGGAATCGCCTTAATCCACTTCGTGAAGTAGTCTGTAGCTGTCAAGATCCATCTATGCTGTCCGGAAGATGCTGGGTGGATTTCCCCGATAAAATCCAATCCCCACTGCTGGAATGGTGCACTAACTTCGATTGGTTTTAGAGGCAAAGGCTGTAGTTTCTGCTTCCCTTCGAATATTTGACACTCATGACAATTTTTAACAGCCTTGAACACATCAGAAAACAAAGAAGGCCAATAATACCCTGCCCTTAGGATCTTATTAGCTGTGGTCTTCCAAAACAAATGACCTCCACAGTCACCTTTGTGAAAATCCTCCAAAACTCTTTGAGCTTCCTCCTCTACCAAACAATTCAACAACATACCTCCAGGGTCTTTCCAATATAATGTAGAATTCAAAATGCAGAATTTAGCAGCTCTTAACTTCAATGTTCTACTCTTATTTCTAGGCATACCGGGCGGTGTAGACAGATTCTGAAGCACATATAAAATGTCAGCATACCAAGGGGAAGAAACAAAAATATCGGATACCTGAACTGACGTACTTTCCTCTTCTTCATCAGACATGGCAGCAATCAAATTTATGTCTAGAGCATGCAGATTTGTTTCAGCCATGAGCTTGGCGAGTCCTTGTCCTTTGATCAGCTTGGTTGGTTTAATCTCCACATCATATTCTAACAACGCGGCGATCCACTTACCTCTTCTTCCTTCTGGATCTGCTTGTACCAAAACATCTTTAACTGCTGCGTTAGGAACGTATGCTGTAATGTGGGAATGCAATATGTACACACGGAAATCCTTCAAAGCCTTTACAAGCGCAAGTGCTTGTTTCTCAATGATATTATACTTCAATGCTCCATCTCTTATGATCCGACTGAAAAAAGCAATGGGCTTCTCAACTCCATCCCTTTTTTGCATCAAAACAGCTGCCAATGTGTGCTCAGAAGCGAAAGAAAATAAAATAAAGTCCTGTGTGTAATCTGGGCTGATCAAAATAGGGGCTGAGGAAAGAGCTATCTTTACCAAATTGAATGACTTTATCGCCTCTTCTGTCCACCTTACCTGACTGTCCTTTTTCAGCATGTTCGTGATTTCTCTAAGGTGTTCTGCAAGATTTGGAATGAAACGACGCAGAAAATTCATTTTACCATTAAATGACTGTATTTCTTTCTTGTTCCAGGGCTGTTCAATCTGCTGTATGGCTTCAACACGTGCAGGATCAACTCGAATACCATCTTTCGATATGATGTGGCCAAGGAGCTTTCCTTCATCCATGGCGAAAAGGCTCTTCTTTGGATTCAGCGAAATGCCATATTTTCTGCACTTCTGGAAAACAATTTTCAAATGATATAAATGTTCCTCATCAGAATTGGAAAACACAGTTAGATCATCAAGGTAAAAAACCAAAAACACATCTTTCTCATTGGCAAAAGCCATGTCCATTGCACGCTGAAAGGTAGCGCCTGCATTCTTTAAACCGAACGGCATCTTTGCGTAATGAAATGTTCCCCAAGGAGTGGTGAACGCAGTCTTGTCACGATCATCTTCTTGCACTAAAATCTGATTATAACCTGAGTATCCGTCAAGTAGTGACATCCTTGATGCTCCAACTACTCGCTGCAATATATGATCCATCTTTGGCAGCGGATAATTGTCTTTTAATGATACCTTATTCAGATTTCTGAAGTCAATACATAAACGGATCTCACCTGTCTTCTTTCTCACGGGCACCAAGTTTGATATCCAATCTGAAAATCGAATAGGCACAATGATTCCTAACTTATACAACCTATTTACCTCTTTTTCGATTGATGGCAGCAGCTTTGGATTGATCCTCCTCAACTTTTGACGAAAAGGCTTCTGATTTGGTTTGATGGGAATAGTATGCTGAATGATGTTGGTATCATATGTTTTAAGATCTGAATAATCCCACGCAAACGCATCAGAAAATGAAGACAACAATTTCACATACTCTGCTCTTACCTTTGGTGACAATGACTTTGACAATTTTACCATCTTGGGATTCTCAGCTGTCCCAATATTTACCTCTTCGACACCTTTTTCTGTTGGCCTCAATGTAGGTTTACGGGCTACATCATCTTGATCAAACAACTCTTCCAAAGGAATCAATCCCTTAGGAATGATGTTATCCTTCAGTTGCAGCACATCCATTTGGTTTATCTGCATGTCATCACTACCATCATCAAATTCTGTATCTATGGAGGTATCTTTAAACTTACCTTTATTCTGCAGAAATTCATCAATCTCCTCATCATCCTCAAAGACTTGCCAACATCGCTGATTGTCTGGAACGGTGGGCCGGTGTTTCACATGTATCTCAAACTTGTTGCTGGAATTCATTGGAATCTTAAGATTGCTTGCTGCCTTAGCAAGTCCATCAGCAACACCATTTTGTATGCGGGGCACACATGTCAAATTATGATCAGAAAATAACTTCAGAATGTCCAAAACTGCATTTCGGTAAGCCCTCATGCGAGGATGCTTAGCCTGAAACTCACCTTTAACTTTCTTTATCACTAATTCTGAATCACCATATACTGCAATCCTCTTCGCATTCAGCTTCTTAAGAATTTTAAGGCCAGCAATAAGAGCCTCGTATTCCGCTTCATTATTAGAACAATCGAATGCAAGCTTGTAAGAACACACTCTCACATTGCTCGGAACTTTATCAGGAGCGGAAAATGGACTACGAATCCACACACCAATCCCAGCACCATCGCTGCCCACTGCACCATCAAAATCCATGGTCCAAAGACCATCTTCATCGTCTTCTAAATGCTGAAACTGTGCCGGCTCTGATTTTCCTGTTTGCTGCCCATTGTCTTCAGCTGATTGCTCCATAACAGCTTGTTTTTCTCTTCTTTCTTTTTGCAAAACTTCTCTAAAATTCTCATTGATTTCTGGTATGTCTTTTGCCTGAACTAATTGACTTTCTATATCATTAAAACTATCAGCAAGCAACACAAACGACTCTAAATCAGTATGTACATAATTCACAGGATGATTGATTGGCTTCTCTTTGCTAGTTATCATGTATTTCATCTTCTGCTCTCGAGATAACTTTCTCATTTGACCGAAGACTGGAATTGTAGCATAAGAGAAATCTAACTGAAGTGTACCTTTCAACTTTGCCCCCCAAGATCTTGCAAGGAGCATCCCGAACCGTGGAGGAATGTCAGCAACCACCACATCCATCAAAACATTCTTCGCTGGGATTTCATCTAAACTTACCACCAAATCTTTGATGAGTCCTATACACTTTACCCGGCTGGAATCGAATGAATACAAATCATGATACTCTCTTGTAATGTCTAATCCCAACTTTTCCATGATTGCCTTTGGCATCAAATTGTGCGAAGCACCCGAATCGAGCATAGCATTGTGCAATATATATTCATGCAACCTCAAAATGATGTAAAAAGGAGGAACATTACTGTCAGGAGACTCACCATTTAATGCAGGCCCAAAAATCAATTCCGGCTGATCATCCTCAACATTTACTGTGTCAATCATTGGATCAAAGTTCAGAATTTTGGAGACTTGACTACGGTAGCTGTTGTTCTTCATAATTTCCGTCAAAGGAATAGATATTTTCAGTTTGGAAATTTCATTTTCCAAACTAAATGCTGAAACCTTCTCAACCTCTTTGACTGGAACTTCCTTCTTTTCAGCCTTGTCTTTCACTATGTTTGACTGATTTACCTTCTCAACTGATGATACTTTACTAGCTGCTGGATCAATTGTCTCTTTTCCTCTTTTCTGTGGTATCGGTGAATCTGTCTTCGGTGCTGAAGCTTCTTTTCTTTTCTGAATGGGATTTATGGGCACATCTCGATTTCTCAATGAATATTGCTTCTGCTGGGCAGTCAATGCATTCATATATCCTCTTTGGTACTCATCTGACTCTTCCTCTAAATCAGCATCATTTGTTAGGATGAAATCCTCATCTTTCTGAACAACTGAACTTTCTCCATACTCCTCATCCTCAGTGATATAGATAGGCAAATCATCGGGAGTGAAGAAATGATTTTTCTCACCTGACACATCATCATCATCATCGGAATCATGACTTACAAAATTCTGCAAAAGAGGGGTCTTAATCTGCTGTTGGGCTGCTGGCTCTTGAGCTCTTTGTTCACGCTGCTTAATTCTGAATTGTGGCTGCTGCTGGCCACGGAAATTTGGATTTCGAAACTGTGTTTCTGATTTGTCAAGATTCATTCTCTTTAAAACCTTTTCCAACTCACGAGCTAAGTGTTGTTCTGATATAGATGTGGAAGGCTCTTCCTTTATTGTCACTCTTTTCTCCGCTTTCAACCGTGCTCTTTTATCATTCAGATTTGCCTCAACACTAACAGCGACCTTCTGCATATCTTCTAGAGTAGGTGGATCTCTATCACGAAGGGAATAAGCCATTTCCGGATCAAAGCCATCCGGGAATTTAAGGAGAGCAGACTTTTTAGACGGTCTCAAGTCATCTGGAATAGCATTATACACTGTATTGAATCTAATGATATAATCCTGAACAGACTCACCAGGATTACGTTTGAGGTTTGTATATTCTGAAGTAATCTGCAGCGGATCCTTCTTCATCTCCCATCGATCTAAAAACTGCCTCTGAAGTTCTGCCAATGTAGTGATGCTTCCTTGCGGCAAGGCTCTAAACCATTTTCTTACCTCTCCTCCAAAGGTTTGCACAAAAAGCCTCATAGTCACATTTTCTTCATCAATCTCGAAACGATCAAAGAAATCTGCCATATTGTCTACATGCTGTTGTGCAGGAAGACTCTGTGGAGTGCCATCAAATGTTGGGATCTTGCTCTGATAGTCTGCGGGCATATCATTCAACTGCTGTGGTAACACAAGAGGTGCAAAACGAGCAGCCATAGCTCTTGGTGGATTGATGACAATCTGTTGTTGAGGAGACACAGGAGGACTAGGAGAAGTAGGTCTGCGAGATGTATTCAATGGAGACGGAGGAGAAATTACTATTGATTGCTGATCAGAAAGCTCAGGCTGAACCGGAATGGTAGGGATAAAGGGAGGCTCAGTAGGGATCTGTGAACTTGATGCAATTTCAGATGGCTCAAGAATTTGTGAAGCAGATTCAGCAAATTCAAGAGGGTTAGTATCCGCAATAGAATTTTGCAACTGTCTATCCAGGTACTGTGAAACAAATCTATATTGCAAATCTTCAGTAAACAATGGATCTGGAACTAATCTTGACAATTCAGTTTCGGAAAAATTTACAAACAAGGATGTTTCAAACCGTGCATCAAAAGGGATTTCATCAACATATATGATTTTGACAGGACAGGATGCAGATCGGGTAAGCACTCTGGAACTCCCAAAACTCAATTGGCTTTCTCTTTCAAAACTCTCTTGACTTCCTTGTTTTCTAAGGGTCCTCGGAATCAGATTTGGATTTTCGAATATTGTTGGTGGATCAGGGTCAGGATTCGCCCTAGTATTCCTTCTTGAAGCCAGTGTATTGATCTTCTCGGGAAAAATTTCAAGGAACAAAATCAATTACTTTCAGCCTTTCGACCTCTAGACTCAATCATCCAAAAGGTCTAGAACGAATAAGTATACTCGGGTGATTTACAAATCAAGTACTGAACACACAAGCTTACCGGAGATCGACTGAAGCAACGTTTATCTACTTCCGCTTATGCATAACAAAAGCGTTTCGAAAGCTACCTGGCGTGACTTCAGACTCCGTCTAAGACTCGTGGGACAAACACATCAACAAGCAAACCATTGAGATTTTTCTTCCCCAGTATGGTCGCCACTATGTTAGCACTCAAATCTACCTCAGGCTGAAATGAAGTAAAACTCAAGGCTACATCAAACCACGCTCAGCCTCGTAGCTAGCCCTACGAGGACAGGAGAGGGCTCTCTCCATCAATCTCGAGAAAATAAGCAATAAGATGCGAGATGACTTACAATAAGAACTGATTTTAGGCTAGTAAAGAGATAGGTATGTTTGATTTTGGTTTTTTGGGTTTTCGCTGGAGTAATGGGAAAACAAGTTTTGGGTCCGGGGATAAGGTCAGACCTTTGCAGAGTTCAAGCTGGGGCGAGGTAGGTGAAGATCTTGATGCTTTGAATTGGATAAATGGATAGATTAGACCGACGAGGAGCTGAAGAGGGCAAAGAAGAACTTGGATCCTCTCCAAACAGCTGAAAACATATAGAACTAACTGAATTCAAAGGCTAAGCACTGTAAACAATGAATTCAACCTTATTTCACTCATTCAACTTAGTTCAGAAGCATAATGAAAGGATGGCATACATTAAACATGAAGAAACTTACAGTAAACAAAGAAGAAACACTATCAAGAACAGAACACCACAAGGATCCCAACAAGTGCCGCAAAACCCCTGATCTTTCCTTAGCCAAAATATGAAAAATATGTACAATGATATCAGCATCCCAAGAGTCCTCCTAGAATGCCCTTAAATTACAATATATAGATCACTATAACCCCTTTCCCCACCTCTAGGGGTCGAATTCCCTCTTCAGGGATCAGTTTCAACCAATTCTAATCATGGAACTACAATCTAGGCAGCTAACAACTTGCGTCTAAAAGAGTGGAAACCGATCCATTACATGATTTTTTACTCATTTGAGAGTGAATCTTCTACAAGAGATAAAAACAAGCCAAAGTTACATGCCAAACATGAATTTACATCATAAAAACCCAAGAATTCTATCCATAGGCAAAACTGGTCCAAAATAGGCGAAATACTGAGCTGGCAGCTGAAAACTCAAAAAAATCTCTAGGTGGGTCGCTCGTGAACTGCGTGGGTCGCTCATGTTCCAGGCTGATTTTGAGGTAGCTCCCGAAATCCAAATTGAGCTCATGATAGCTCGTTGGAAAGCCCTGGATGTCTACTTTCCAACCCAAGTGTAATTTCTGAATTTGGAGTTGATTTGACCCTCCAAAACCTCATTCTCCCAGAGGTACTTCCTGCTGGTGCAAAAGGTGGCAGCAAGGTGGTTTTCATGGTGTTTTTGAGCTGTTTGACCATCCAGATTTTGATGAAATGCAAAATTGACTTCAGAGGATGCATAATTAACCATGACAAATCCAAAAATGTAAAAATCTCCTCCAGCAAGTGTCCCAAAAAAAAGTGAGCGCATGAGCGCGCAACCCACGTAACTGCAAAACCTGTTTTTTGACCCAAAATTTTGAAAATGACAAAATTTTCTCCGAATTTGCCCAAATTCGGAGCAGAGGTCCTCCATCATGTATCTTGCTCATTCAATGAAGCCTCGGCCAAAATCCGAAGTGGATTAGGCCTTTTCTGCCGTCTAAGTGCCTTGCGCAGCCTCCTCTTCATGATCTTCATTCTCGCTTTGCAGACATGCATGCGAGCCCAATAATGGCCTTTCATGTGGCGAAGCATGTCTTTGTCCCGATTGGCCTTCGCCAACAAATTCTCCAGATGGATATTCACACGCGTGAGTACAGTATCTCTGTCAGTCGGTGTCATGTCACCGGGTCGCTTTCGATTCCACTGTCTGTCCTCACGGATTTGGCGCACCTCATAAAATGTGAGCTCATCCTCAAGCTGTTTGTTGCGCTGCTCCAAATAGTTAATCACCCACTGAGCCTTCTGCAATTGGTCTTTCAGCTGATCATTCTCGGCTCTTTGCTCCTGGATGACTTCCCTCAGCTTCGAGCTAGGAGAGCCCGTATCAACATCAATGACTGTCATATCGGTGTCCCGGCCTCCTGATGGGCCCTCATCATGCATGGGCCTCTTGCCCCTGTCTTGTACCTGTACCTGCACTGGAGAAGAAAACGAGACCCTTTCCACATCACGTGGAGATAATACTCGCCGTGTCGGGCGAAGTCGGCAAGACCCCTTCCACCTCACGTGGAGATAGTACTCGCCGTGTCGCTGCAAATAAGGCCCTGTGGCCTCGCTGATATGTCTGAACCAAAGGAGTGCTGATATGCTCAACCTCAAGCATGTCTGGCTTGTGTGAAGGCTCTCCTGCATCATGAACTGTCTCGGGAGGCTGCTGTGGCACTCTGAAAAAGTCTCTAGAAATGAAATCCTCCCAAGTGATGCCTTGCTCTGCCAACTGATGTGACACCAAGATTTTGATCAAAGTGAAATGATATATACCCCGTACTTCATCGCACCGGGGCTCGTCTTTCTTCTCGCACAAACACTACGTACTAATCTATGTTGCGTAAGTGTATGAACACGTGAATATTCATCATACGTACCTTGTGAAGTGCATCAAAGAAACGAATATGGCACGAAAAGACGAGTATACCCGCCTCACAAACTAAAAAAAATAAAATACTGAATGATGAGCTTCATGAGCGGTGCATACTCATCTCTCAAGAATCTAAATGGAAAAAATCTGCTCAAGTAAGCCATATATCCAGTTTTAATGTATGGCTCATAGTGAAATTTCTCTAAATGCTGACCCTTGTTCCATTCCTCGCCCATGTTTGGTATACCAGTGGCTTGAGCAATAGTCAAGGGTGACATAATGAAATCAACCCCAGCAAGACTTACCCGACCATCCCGTAAATGAAGAACAAACAGACGGGCCAATTCACGATGAGGCCGGGTTTGTGCAACCATCTCACAAAATCTGAAACATGACAAATATCGAAAACAATCCATAGCTAATAGACATGCCTGCAACCGAACCAAAGAAGTTGGCTCCTCTCTGCGATGATCACCACTTCTGTTATCTCTATGAGACCCCCGTGGCACATTACCTTCAGTCACAGAATCACTGCCTGACCCTAGCTCATACTCTGACTCTGTCTCTGACATGGCTCTGAACAAACTTTTGGCACTATGTATACTGATATGAAAGCAGCAAACAAGGTTATGACAAAGTTTCTAAAACCCAAATAAGTATCCCACCGTCAAAACACCATAAGGAAACAAATAATGCTAGATCTTCGCTTTAAATGGATTGGAAAAGGCACAATTCTGCTTGAATGTGTTAAATTTTTTAATCATATGGAGCAGTAACCTCTGCATTATTGAACAAGTCTTATCAAAGGGAGCATGGCATCATATGAATGTTTTTGTCCATGAGTAATAACAACAAAAATGTCAATGGGCAGTTTGAAACAAAGTCATGAGAATGTTTTTACATTGGGCAGTGAGACATAATACAACCACAATCACCATGGAACAAAGGTTTTAAACATGGTATAATAATAGCAATGGTCATAATGGCAAAATGGGCATGAGAACAATATGGTTTTGATATTATATGCAAGGCTGGACATATCACTGATATAAGATAAGCAACAAACTCATGCAACCACCCATATCATTTTAAAACCCTGAAAACGATATTTCCATGACTGTGGGGTTTGAATCCTCCATTTGAAACGTTTGAAACCACCAATGATGCCACCGGTGCATTTAAAAACATCAAGCAATTGCAAATAACCTGTTTGAAGGCCGATGAATCGATCCCAAGCAAGACTGCCAAAATGAATTTTCGAACCTCTGTGTTTGCGTGGGTCGCTCACCTTCTGCGTGGGTCGCTCGGCCCAGGTGGGTCGCTCTCCTTGTATTTTTGCACTGTGGACAAAACCCAGGTGGGTCGCTCTGCCCAGATGGGTCGCTCGCGCCCAGGTGGGTCGCTCGAGCTTCAAGACCCTTCAACGCTGCTTAAAACTTTGAAACGGCTCCAACTCCAAATCACGATTGGTGCTGGATTTTGGCAATGACATTTGTTTAGTTTTTATATATGATACAAATATCCTCCACAATCGTACGGATTCAAATCAGCCTTGCAAACCCATATTACAATGCGACTTCACCTTGGCTTTAAATACAATCTTCGGGCTTTTCCGAGGTCGTATGGATAAGGATTTTGTTGTCTTCTGCAGACATAATTATAGTTTAAGGAAGAGACTGTGGTCCTGGTTGACAATTTTTTCTCATGGAATAATTACAATTTATTACAAAAATAATAATGAACAATTTCTAGTTCCAAAACAGAGTTTTGGACTAGAAATATTTTTTTTAAATGCTGATGATAATAAAATAAAAATAAAAAATGCGGAACTTTCCTCACCTTGCAGGCTTTATGACTATTATACAAATGACTCAAAACCCTAGACACTAGGACCAAAGACACTATTTGACATTTTAATGACCATAAATGTAATGACAATTATTTTGAGTGATTTTTTGAGGAAAATTTTAAAATAGCACTGCAGGTATAAACATGAGGAAACATAAGACGACAGACCCCTTCGTCAGTCCATGGCATGCTCCTAGTGAAATGCAATGAAGTGGAACAAGCGAGACACCTAAAAATGAATATGCAAAAGACGAGACGATCACTGACGGAGGGCTGTAAGGGCCGACTCTAACACCATCTATTAGGGGACCTGACAAGTGCTATGAAAATGCTAATGCCTCCTTCCATAGAAACCACTTTGGCAACATCCGCATTGATTTATAAATTTTCTATGCCCCGCAGAAGAACATATAAAATTCACTTGTGGATAGCCTGATTGAGCCTTTCAATATGTAATTGGAGAAGCACTCAAGAAAACCAACTCTCAACCTGCACACAACTAACAAGTGTAACTAATAGTGATAATTAATTTCACATAATCATCCATGGAAAAGTCAATTAAGAAAGTTGTTCAGAATGCAAGGCAAAAAGAGACCGCCTGACCTATAAATTGGGAATGTTGGTTTCACAAGATCACTTATGAACAAGATTTAGAAAGTGATGAAAAGTGAAATGTACCTTTGCTGCTTCTGGTTGTACCCCTCTCGGCATGACTTTTTAAGATCCAACAGAACCCAATACTGCCTTCATGTTGTTAGCCATCATTAAATTTTGTCATAGCAAATGATCGCTAAAACGGGTCTTTGGTCTTCAAGAAAAAAATATCATGCAAAATTTGTGACTTATTGAAGCCTGTTGTTCCTTAATAGTGTTGTTCCTACAGTGTTGTTCCTTAGCATTGTTGTTCCTTAGCCTGTTGTTCCCTTCAAAATATTGTTGTTCCCAAAGAAAATTGTTTCCTAAAAGGCTCCATTTTCATCATTTCATTCCCCCATTTCATCTTCATACAATGCCCCCATATCATTTATTTTCCTTGTAAAAATTCCCCTTTCCTCTCTCATTTATCTTTCTTTTCCTAGAAAATCCTTTTAAAACCACTTAACCCTTTCTTATTTGATATTAAAAATCCTTTTACTTCATCTGGAACCTCAAAAAACATTAGAAAATCTCTCTTTTGGCCTAAATGTGCCCATTCTTATAACACGGGCTTTAAACCCCTGAGGGCTTAAAATCCTAAGTCCTCCTCCGTCATAAGACCTTGCGACCGCGACCAAGCCCTTAGCCCCATCGCATCAGCGCTATTACATTTTCCGTCGCATTACTTCCCCTTCCCCCACCGATGCGATTGACCCCTTTTTCCCTGGCCCCTAGTCACATATTCCTCCATGGGACTATGCCCCAGCGCCTATGTTTAAGCCCCCATCGCATCGGCATTTCCATTAGAAGCCCACATTTCTTTATTTCATTTTCTCCCTGCCTTATCACTCCACGAAAAAATCTTGATCGTCGATCTATAAAGATCAACGGTCATTATACTTCCCCCCCATCCTTTTATCACTCGACCCATATCTGTCCATCTACCCTCCACATCAAATCTCAACATTGATATTTATGATCTAACGGTCCCCAATCAAGCCCGACACCCCTCCGGACCCACCTCCCACTATTCAAACACCCATCCAATCAATTCTTGCCACCTGGCTCCCACCTAATTCCATGCCTGAGCACCTTTCTCGATTGTGCCCATCCCTCCACCATTGGATCTGCTTCGCCTGATCCAATGACCTACGTTGTGTTTCGCGCAAATTTTGTTGTCGTGGTTTAACAATCAAAATCCACATGAGACCACTAGTTTTTCAAAATGCACACGTCCCATTTTGATTCGATCGTGTTCCCTCTGGGCTAAACCACTTACCACTCAATCACCGCGCGAAAACCGCCGAGGGTTTTCACAAAACCACCAATCTATAATTTCGCACCAAATGCAGTTTTAAATCTAGTTTTCACAGGTTTTTTCCATAAAACCTCTTCCGCTCCTCCGTCTGCATATTATGCTCCTCTGCATAAGTTCCTTTTGCCCTTCGCTAGCCTTCAAAGCAGTTTCACCCACATAACGCAGGATTTTATAGTAATTTGTGTTTTGTTGCAGGTTCCATGGCAGTTTTATGACACAAAGCCGTTCCACAGTCCAAAAAGGGACAGAAGCTAAGGGTGACGATCCTCAGAGCCCAATCAAAAGTAACAGGGGCAAAAAGGGGGATGAATCTCATGTTTTAAATCAGTGTTGCATGAAGCACTAGTTTCGCAGTTAAAACCCTCCAACACAGGCCACCTGTGAGCAAATAAAAATGAAGAATCAATAAAGAGTATCAGGAAATAAACATAAAGGATTAAAATGAAGTTGAAGATTAAAAGCTTAATCCTACAGTTTAAAGGGTTAAGGACATAAAGATGGGAGATTAAGGAACTTAACCTGACAATGAAGACTGAAAGCCAAAGAAAAAGGGATATTTAATAGTGGATACAATCAACAGACGAGTTTAAAGGCCGGAAGATGGTTATGAAGTTTTAAAGCAAGTTTAAGGCCTAAATTAGTGTTTAAAGCCACCATAGGTTGACAAATCAATGGAGGGAGTCTCCAAATGACACATCAATAAGGCAATTAAAGCAAGAAATGCCACCTACAGACTTATTTTCTCAAAAGAATACACAGTAAATGCACAGTCAAAGATATTTTTCCAAGGGCAGCTCAGAATTAATTGCCAGCCTACCAAAAGCCCCCAAAGGCAACAAAAGTGACTGAAGTTGATGAAAATTAATGCAGAATTCAATTAACAGAGTTAAAACTTCAGATATCTTCTCCATTTGGCCCTTCAAAGCCTGAGAAGCACTTACTCTGTATTAATTTAACGAATAGCACTTCCTTTCACTCCACCTCCTCATTATTCTATAAATACTTCTCTAGTAGACAATATTATTGTCGGTTGCATACTTGTTGAATGTAAATAGATTTTGAGGTTGTTGAAGCTCTGTTTTGTAATTGAAGAAAGATAGGCAGAGATGAGAAGTTTGAAGTTGTAATGACCCACTGGACTTGAAGATTGTAACTGGTTTGAACATCAAATATACAAGTTGATTTATGGGATCCTGGTCTATATCAATGGTGATGTTTTTCTTACTGTAAATTATGTTTTTCACATGTTTTCCATACTGTCCGCTTTCTCTGATAAAGAACAGCAAATATAGATTAGGATTTACTTCTGAAAGCACACTAAATATCACTGATAAATATTTATCCTTTATGTTTTCTGCTGATTTTTTATTTGACGATTATTCAATAGAGTATAACCAGTGAAATGTTGGTAAGCCCATTTTTCCTGAGTACAAATTGAGATATTGTCTTCGAATGTTCTTGAAAATTTTGCTAATTAAAGTTGAACTAGAGAAGTTTATGGTTAGCCCTCTCCTCTAGTTTATCTCCAACAGTTGCTTTGAAAAGTTCCCTAAGAGTATGCCAAAAGCAGGATAGATTCAAAGTCCTTACCTAATCTTAGGCTATTCTTTGTTTATCTTAAATGTTGTCTTGAAAATTCTACTAAGTAAAGTTGAACTAGGGAAGCATATGGTTAGCCCTATCCTCTAGCTTATCTCCAACAGTAGCTTTGAAAAGTTCCCTAAGAGTATGCCAAAAGCAGTATAGGTTCAAATTCCTTACCTGATCTTAGGCTATTCTTTGTTTATCTTAAACTTTTTTCCATGAGAATATGCTAAAAGCAGGATAGATTCAAAGTTCTTACTTGATCTTAAGCTATTCTTTGTTTTCCTTTGAGTATCTTGAAAGCAGGCTAGGTTAAAAGTCCTTACATGATCTTAAGCTATTCTTTGTTTTTCTTGTATGTTTTCTTCTTTCACTACACTTTAATGTTCCATACCATAAATCAACTTAAAGAGATATTTTGACATAGATGACTTGCCCCATGGACCACTCTTGAAAACTTGATGTGCAATTAAATCTTTTTGTGACTCCATAGCCCAATGGATTGATACTGTTTTCTACTTATCCTATCAACTGAACCATTTTCAACCTACTTACACCTTCACCCCTCAACAAACTTCCTTCATTTTAATGATATTAACCCAACGAAAACAAACAAAAACCCTTGTGCTTTATAGCTAGCCTAATATCATACCATAAGCCTTAAAGATCATATCTTTGAAAACACTTATATAGAGAGATCCCTCTATGAATCCAAGAGGGCTAGATCCTAGGATTCCAAAGTGTTTTTGATGTAGGCTCTGTAGCGTTTGTTCTTGCCAATATTGCAAACTATGGAAGCCCTAACATACTGGTGACCATACTGGGGACTTCTGAGTAAATTACATCTTATACATCCTTAAGACCTCAGAAGACCCACAACCCCCCTTATATTGGTATTCAATTGTTGATGGTGGACAGCAACTCATCTCAAAAATTTTGAAATCCTCCACCTGGCAACTCCACAACTCCCAAAATACCAAATGACTCCACTGGTAGAAGACTTTGAACTGGTAGACAAGATACAGTGACCTCTTTTCTGATTTACAAACATGGATTCAGATATAGACCCAATAGCAAAATGGTTGGCCATGATGGAAAAAATGTTGTACATGTTTGGAAAGATAATGGATAGGTATGAGGCTAATTTAAATATTGATGACCCAAAGCAGCCCATGCTTTTTTCAGATCAAGAACAAACTCAACCACTACAAGACCTAGACAATGAGCAAGACATGTATGATGATCAAGACTTTATAGAAGATGATGAGGAAGGTTGTCAAGAAAATCCTGATTGCCTACCTATGACTTGTATTGCACTATTAAGAGAAATTTATGACCAAAATGCAAGTACTAATGGTGAGCAGTGCTTTGAGGAAACAAGTAGCCACTTAGAAAATGTAGAATCTGAAATGGATGGAGAACTAGCACATATAGGGACTCTCCCTCTATGTTATAACTCATTTCAAATTACACAAGAAGAGTGACACCCTGATAAAGTAGAAGAAACAACTCATGAACCCTATATTCAAACTGAGTATCACAATAATAATGAGGAGTTGTTTGAAACAGAAGAATATCAGGAAACAATAGAAAATCCTCAAGGTCTCCCTGCAAACACAACTAAAGATTCACTAGAAGAGGCTCAAGAAGACATCTAGCCTCAAAACCAGTTAACACAAGAGAAAGAGGATTGTTGTACTTCAGTCCATGTTGGAAGAAAAATCCTTCCTCTTTTGACAGAAGAAGAAATCGATCAAATATTAAACAAACAGCCAGCCCTCAAAACTTCATTTGAACAAAACACTTCTGCTCATCTACCTACTGAACCTTGTTGTCTAGATTTAGAAAGTTCCCTTGTAGATCAGAATAAAGAAAGACCTGCTGATAATCTAGTATGTTTGATTGGTAACATTACTTACATTAATGATTTTCCTAATTTTGATCTGTCTTATGATGATGTTCTCTAAACAGAAGTTGATCTTGCATGACCATCATTAGTAGATTTGTGGGAGGAAGATCAGTTCCACCAACTCCAAGAAAGTAATAAGCCAAAGCAGACTATTTATGATACTGAAGAAGAAAGTTTTAAAAATGTAAAAGAGGGAGAAGAATATCTGAATCTTTTCTCTGCTTCATTACCATTCATCAGTAACAGTTTTCATGTGATTGGGAATTAGCAACCTTTCATCTCAAAGGTTGAGGAGGAAAATAATGAAGAATTTCTTGAGCATGATTAATATAAAGAACCCTCTCCTCAAAGGGTTGAGGTAATAAAAGAGACCCCTGCTCAAGAATATAATGACCTCTTCACAGAGTTCAGTCCACTAAATCAGAACATACCAGGACTACAAGAGGACAACACTTCCAAATACGATGAGTCCTCCAGTTCAAATCACAATGAAGATGAGGATAATTTTCTTTCTCAAAAGAATCATTTTCTTGATCCAGTGGAGGAAAAAGTAATCTTGGTTGAAAATTACCTTTCAAATATCCATAACCAGGCATTGTTTCAAGATCCCTATGCTCATTTCTTGAAGATATTTGAAGAAGGGATAAAGATTGTTAGGAGTAGTGTATCACCAAATGCAACAAAAAATTTTAGCACTGCTGCTAAAGAACAAGTGAGATGGGAGTGGCCCTTTTTTCTATCCAGTATGCTCAAAGAGATGAGCAAAGACAAGTCATGGAACCATCTGATTGACTGGATGTACTGGAAAAGAGAGTTTGTCAGCTAAACATGTAAATATTCCAGAGCTAGATTAGGGTAGGTAGGAATGTCAATAAAGCTCAGCCTTTGAGCATTTAGTTAGTTTTTTATTTTCTGCCTTTGAATTTGAAAAAAAAAAGTACAAAAACAATAGAAAAAGAGAAAAGAGGGCAGAAATAAAACAAGAAAGGTATAGCCCCATACCAAAAAGAAAAGAAAATCTGAAAGTGTGCAAGCTTAAATGCCACTACAAAAAATAACATTGCTATTTAGTCATACAGCCTAATCATGACTAGATAGATTTAAATTTACTGCTGATAGATTAGTGAATCAGATTTTCCAAATTGTGTAATCTTGGCTTATCAGTAGATTAGATTAGGATAGAAAGAGTGGTTCTAATTAGATCAAAATCTGAGCCAAAAGGAAGAAAAAATAATTGGTTCTAATATGCTAAAAACTTGAACCAGGAAAAGAAGAAGACAGCTCTAAAAAGACCAAAAGTAGAGCTAAAAGAAAAAATGAAGGATGTTTTTTATTTTTCAGATCTTAAGCCTTCACAATTTTGTTTAAAAAATTCTGCAAATAAATTCTGTGTGCAGCTTGTTTTCATGCCATAAACACTACAACAAATCAGATAGCCTAATCCTGGTTTGACTGTCTTTTCAATTTCTGTTTTAGAAAATAGAGAATAAAATCTGCCAGACAGTCTAATCCTGGCATATAGTAGCTTAGGTAGAGAATTTATGAGTTCAACAATTTAATATGAACTCATGGTAAAAATAAGGGTAGATTTAGATTATTTTTTCCTATTTTCAAAAGAATAAAATATTGATGTCAAAGGTCTACAAGTCCAAATGCACCTTATGAAGAAACAATGTTAGGAAAAATAGGTTGTGTAGGCAGAATTTTTGGGAGAAATTTGTTTGCTGATATAAAGAACTAATCATCTTTTTAAGCAACATGATCAAAGAAGAAAGGTTGTCAATGGATAAAGCGCATGTCTGCATCCTAGAGATCAATTTCTGAAATTCTTGACACCTCCAAAAGAGCTGCGATCCCCAAGTGGAGCCACTGTTAGCCATCAGTAAATTTTGTCATAGCAAATGATGGCTAAAACGGGTCTTTGGTCTTCAAGAAACAAATATCATGCAAAATTTTGTGACTTCTTGAAGCCTGTTGTTCCTTAAACAGTGTTGTTCCTTAACAGTGTTGTACCTTAGCATTGTTGTTCCTTAGCCGACTGTTCCCTTCAAAATACTGTTGTTCCCAAAGAAAATTGTTTCCCAAAAGGCTCCATTTTCATCATTTCATTCTCCCATTTCATCTTCATACAATGCCCCCATATCATTTATTTTCCTTGTAAAAATTCCTCTTTCCTCTCTCATTTATCTTTATTTTCCTCGAAAATCCCTTTAAAACCACTTAACCCTTTCTTATTTGGTCTTAAAAATCCTTTTACTTCATCTGGAACCTTAAAAAACACTAAAAAACCCCTCTTTTGGCCTAAATGCGCCCTTTCTTATAGCACAGGCTTTAAGCCCCTAGGGGCTTAAAATCCCAAGTCCTCCTCCATCATAAGACCTTGCGCCCGTGACCAAGCCCTTAGACCCATCGCATCAGCGCTATTACATTTTTCATCGCATTACTTCCCCTTCCCCCGCTGATGCAATTGGCCCCTTTTTCCCTGGCCCCTGGTCACATATTCCTCCATGAGACCATGCCCCAGTGCCTATGTTTAAGCTCCCATAGCATTAGCATTTCCATTAAAAGCCCGCATTTCTTTATTTCCTTTTCTCCCCACCTTATCACTCCACGAAATAATCTTGACCGTCGATCTATAAATATCAACGGTCATTATACTTCCCCCCTATCCTTTTATCGCCTGACCCATATCTGTCCATCTACCCTCCACATCAAATCTCACGTTTATCTTTATGATCCAACGACCCTGATCAAACCCGACACCCCTGTGGACCCACCTCCCACTATTCAAACACCCATCCAATCAGTTCTTGCCACCAGTCTCCCACCTAATTCCATACCCGAGCACCTTTCTCCATCGCGCCAATCCCTCCACCATTGGATCTGCTTCGCTTGATCCAACGGCCTATGTTGTGTTTCGTACAACTTTTGTCGTCGTGGCTTAACTATCAAAATCCACGCGAGACTGCTAGTTTTTAAAAAGCCACACGTCCCATTTTGATTCAATCGTGTTCCCTCCGGGCTAAACCACTTACCACTCAGTCACCGCGCAAAAACCGCGGAGGGTTTTCGCAAAACCACCAATCTATAGTTTCGCGCCAAATGCAGTTTTAAATATGGTTTTCACAAGTTTTTTCTGCAAAACCTTTTCCGCACCTTTGTCTGCATATTCCGCTCCTCTGCATAAGCTCCTTTCACCCTCCACCAGCCTTCAAAGCAGTTTCACCCACATAACGCAGGATTTTATAATAATTTGTGTTTTGTTGTAGGTTCCATGGCGGCTTTATGACACAAAGTCGTCCCACAATCCAAAAAGGGACAGAAGCTGAGGGTGACGATCCTCAGAGCTCGATAAAAAGTAAAAGGGACAAAAAGGGGGACGAATATCATGTTTTAAATCAGTGTTGCATGAAGCACTGGTTTCGCAGTTAAAACCCTCCAGCGCAGGCCATCTGTGAACAAATAAAAATGAAGAATCAGTAAAGAGTATCAGGAAATAAACATAAAGGATTAAATTGAAGTTGAAGATTAAAAGCTTAATCCTACAGTTTAAAGGGTTAAAGACATAAATATGGGAGATTAAGGAACTTAACCCGACAATGAAGACCGAAAGCCAAAGAAAAAGGGATATTTAACAGTGGATACAATCAGCAAAAGAGTTTAAAGGGCCGAAGATGGTTATGAAGTTTTAAAGCAAGTTCAAGGCCTAAATTAGTGTTTAAAGCCACCATAAGTTGACAAATCAATGGAGGGAGTCTCCAAATGCTACATCAGTAAGGAAATTTAAGCAAGAAATGCCACCTACAAACTTATTTTCTCAAAAGAATACATAGTAAATGCACAGTCAGAGATATTTTACCAAGGGCAGCTCAGAATTAATTGCCAGCCTACCAAAAGCCCCCAAAGTCAACAAAAGTGACTGAAGTTGATGAAACTTAATGCAAAATTCAATTAACAGAGTTAAAACCTCGGATATCTTCTCCATTTGGCCCTTCAAAGCGCGAGAAGCACTTACTCTATATTAATTGAACAAATAACAAATCCTTTCACCCCACCTCCTCATTCTTATATAAATACTGTAGAAATTATATAACTAATGCGTTATATATCTAATATTCTCCTGATCATACACTATTTGACTTCATGCACAATACAGAATCTATTCCACTCATTGATCATCACATGCGGAAATTAACACAATTGCAATGCACACATGAAACCATAAAAATTCACACACATTAACACAGTGTTTTTAATGGGAAAGCCTGAAGCTAAAAACCCCAACTAACTGTATATAATATATGTCATAGAGATCATGTAACAATCCTCATACAAAGCTTATCACAAGCTCTCAGTACAATACAATCACTACACACTAATCAGGTTCGATCTAGCAAATCCATGCACCGATCTCTGCCACCTGCTAGCCTGCCTCTACTGCAAAATCCCTACTGAAGAATGGCTCTGAATGAACTCAAATCCACCAGGCTTGCACTGCGCAATCCTCATTGGCATCTCCACTGAGTGTTGGATGCAATCAATGCATCACTATAGTCACAAATGATAGTCATCTTGCCCTTTCACCTATCTCTCCACTGGTCTCCACTGAAACTGTCCATGCACTGTAGTTAACTAATGTATTCTTCAGTTGATTAATGAGTTAATATTTAGTGAATTAATTAATAATTAATTCACACCACTCTCACTAGTGTATCAATCAGTTAGACTAGATACAACTAGCTCAACTGTGTCTAACTGAGTTAAACTGAACACAACTCCACCAACTACTTCTACAACTCCACCAAACTCTGTCATATGAGTTCTAACTGAAGTCCTCCATGCAATATCTCCACTAAACCCTTAGGAATAGCGTAATTCCTTCTTTCAACTCCTGTGCCACATATATGCACTTAACTGAAGTGCTCTAAGAGAATAAGATAATGTTTAGAGTCCAAATATTATTAAGAGCTAATAATATTCGACATATCTATTTTTAGACTGGAAATATAAAAACTGATTCCGCCCAATATGTCTAAAAATAGAATTCCATCTATTTTCCAACTTGACCAACCATCCACAAATAGCATCTTGCAACTCATAAAATATGATCGACATGTCTAAAAATAGACTTTGCGCCAAAAATAACCTGCATGCCCACTTAATGAAGGTGAATTCTTTTCACTAAGCTCATCATCTTGTTGCAATCTCAACAAATACTTCTCTAGTAGACAGTATTATTGTTGGTTGCATACTTGTTGAATGTAAATAGCTTTTGAGGCTGCTGAAGCTCTGTTTTGTAATTGAAGAAAGATAGGGAGAGATGAGAAGTTTGAAGCTGTAATGACCCACTGGACTTGAAGATTTTAACTGGTTTGGACATCAAATATACAAGTTGATTTATGGGATCCTGGTCTATATCAATGGTGATGTTTTTCTTACTGTTAATTGTGTTTTTCTCATGTTTTCCATACTTTCCGCTTTCTCTGATAAAGAATAGAAAATATGGATTAGGATTCACTTCTAAAAGTACCCTAAATCTCACTGATAAATCTTTATCCTTTATGTTTTCTACTGATTGTTTATTTGAGGATAATTCAATAAAGTATAACCAGTGAAATGTTGGTAAGCCCATGTTTCCTAAGTACAACTTTAGATATTGTCTTCGAATGTTCTTGAAAAGTCTGCTAATTAAAGTTGAACTAGAGAAGTTTATGGTTAGCCCTGTCCTCTAGTTTATCTACAACAGTTGCTTTGAAAATTTTCCTAAGAGTATGCCAAAAGCACGATAGGTTCAAAGTCCTTACCTGATCTTAGGCTATTCTTTGTCTATCTTAACTGTTGTCTTGAAAATTTTGCTAAGTAAAGTTGAACTAAGGAAGTCTATGGTTAGCCCTGTCCTCTAGCTTATCTCTAACAGTAGCTTTTAAAAGTTCCCTAAGAGTATGCCAAAAGCAAGATAGGTTCAAATTCCTTACCTGATCTTCGGCTATTATTTGTTTATCTTAAATGTTTTCCCTTGAGAATATGCTGAAAGCAGGATAGATTCAAAGTTCTTACTTGATCTTAAGCTATTATTTGTTTTCCTTTGAGTATGCTAAAAGCAGGATAGGTTAAAAGTCCTTACTTGATCTTAAGCTATTCTTTGTTTTTCTTGTATGTTTGCTTCTTTCACTACACTTTAGTGTTCCATACCATATATCAACTTAAAGAGATCTTTTGACATAGATGACTTGCCCCATGGACCACTCTTGAAAACATGTTGTGCAATTAAATCCTTTTGTGACTCCATAGCCCAATGGATTGATATTGTTTCCTACTTATTCTATCAACTGAACCATTTTCGACCTACTTACACCTTCACCCCTCAACAGACTTCCTTCATTTTAATGATATTCACCCAACCAAAACAAACAAAAACCCTTGTGCTTTATAACTAGCCTAATATCATACCATAAGCCTTAAATATCATATCTTTGAAAACACTTATATAGAGAGATCCCTCTCTGATTCCAGGAGGGCTAGATCCTAGGATTCCAAAGTGGTTTTGATGTAGGCTCTGCAGTGTTTTTTCTTGCCAATCTTGCAAACTAAGGAGGCCCTAACACATGCATTGTAACTTCTTCCCTAGCAGGATCAACAATTACAATATCATCATTAATCACCACAAACATTGCAAGTGCAGTGACTACTCTCCATAATTCAATGCACACAGAACCTTTAAGATCTCCAAAATCAATGACCTGAAAGCCGCATCTAGGGCTATATCCCTACATGATACATCCACCACAAACAATGTGAGAAGACTGAACCAAAGTTGTGAATCCATTGTCCACTTGATGTTCTGAGAACCTACCATAGACAAAAACCTAAGATTCGATGCATTTCCTAGCATTGTCTCATCATCAATCATCTAATCAAAGGGGATAAGCTCTGAAATATTGCGACAATGCTTGACAAGTGCCCCGATTTCAACCCCACCACATCCCCCGACACTAATAACCGAAGCTGCTTAAGCCTTTGGCAATAGAGGGAAACAACATATTAACACATCACTCATGTTTTTCTGACATAAATCTGGCCCTAGTTGCAGGCTCTCGAACCGCTAGTGGTGGCCCACTGGCATGGAAAGCGATGAATCCATGAGGGCACAACACTTGTCCACATTCATCTCCTGAAGTTCCTTTGCCTTCAGGATTATTACCATGTTCCTGGCACTGCCTCCTTAGAAGCATACTCTCCACAATTTGTTAGACGTAGTGGTAGAGTCTAGAGGTGTGAAGAAAAGCCTAAAAACCCCTCCAAATGGAAGAGCCTAAAAACCCCTGCAAGTGGAGGCAAGGATAGGCCTATCAAAACCCCTGCAAAAGGAGGCGAGGTTGTCCCTATCACTGGAGGCGAGGTTGGCCTTGTCTCTGGGATTTGAGAGGGAAAACAATGTAACAATGCTTCATCCGAAGAGTCGACCAGTCAACCTCGCGCTCCTCTTTTGACCTGCTTGTAACAATTACCTGTCTCCAACCCTCATCGTGTCTACTTCCCCTCTTTATTTTTTGTAATTTTGACGCTCCTTGAACGAATTGTCTTACTTTCTAACTTACCACAATTAAAATAGTTTTAATTTTGAAACTAAAATAATAATTTAGGATTTTAAAACAAAATATTAGTCGGCCTTAAAAAAATGTTTTATAGTGATATAATTGTTATGTGTAGATAGTGATATAATTTTTATGGTTGTTTAATCATTTATTGTTTTTTATAAATAGTTAAGATAACCTTTTTTTTTCACAAAGGAAATTCGTAATTTTATTAATGAAAATAAAATTACATGTTATATTTTCTAGTAATTTTCAGTCAAGACAGGCTAGTATGCCGCAGTAGAAAAATACACGGGTAGAAATTAAGATTTTCTCCCTTTTTTCTTTTCAACCTTTCGCCAACCTCCTTGTGTTGGCGTGGCCGATATAAGGGCGAGCTGGTTTTCTTCTGTGGTTGCTCCAATGTCCTTATCTGAGTCCGAAGTATCTGAAGTATGTAGTCTTTTATTCCCCCCATTATCCAGTAACTCTGGTTCTGATACCGGCCGCGCCATGGTAGTGTTGTCCAAAGTATCTTGCATTCTATGATCTTGTGAATCTGGTGTGGTTGTTGGCTGTATACTCGCCTCTAGGATGGTGTCTTCCTCCGCTTCGTTTGTCTCCTGCTCTAAATCCTCTGATGGGAATTGCCATCCTTTGGTTGCTTTCCCTGGCTTCTTTTTTTTTCTGTTATCTCATTTTGCTTCCGGGCATGTGTTTTGGAGATGCCCTGTGTTTCTGCATATTCTGCATCGGAAAGCTGTGTTTTCATAGTCCAAGTGTTGTACTCATCTTTGTTGTTTGTGACTCAGCAGAATGCTCTCTGGTAGGCCTTTGCTAAGATCCACTTCCACACAGATTTGTGCAAAAGTGTATATACGCTCCTCCAAACGTTGGGTATTTGTTTTTATATATCTACCAAGTGTGTTTCCAATGGCTCCTAGAACACTTTCATTCCAAAAATGAATCGGAAGGTTGTATAGCCGGACCCAAACCGACAAGCTGGTAACCTCCATTGTGTTTGCATCAAATTCAGGAAACCATGGTGTGATGAAGAGGCCAGTGGATCCCCAGAACCACGGTCCCTCCAGTAAAATGGTTTCTTTGTCTTCTACTGATGTGAATTTGACAATGAAGAAACCCTTCGAACAAATATGGATTTCACAATCCATAGTCCAATTGGTAAATATCCAATGAAAAAGCTCCACTGGTTTGGGCCAAAAGCAGTTGAATCTGTAAATTATTGCTTGTGCTTCATAGGTGGTTTGATGCTCGTTTATCTTTGGACTGTCTATATTCAATTCTGGCACACTGTTCTGCTACTCCACAATGTAAGGCTTGGGGGTACTCTCTGTTTGTGTTGTAGCTATTTTTGCTCTATTTTTTCTTTCCAGTGCGTTTCTGTATGAGATTCCTTTTGGGTTTGCAGTATTGGAGGTGCTAGCTCCTCGGGTTAATCCTTGAGCTCTGTTTGGATCTACTTTACCCCCCTCTTAGTCTCAGGTTGAGGGTAATGGTAGAGTCCGATCCAATGGGGTAATCCTTGATAACTCTGGAGTCTAGTAAAGATTTGCCCCCGTGTATCAAGGACTGATGGTGGTGAGGGTAACTAGCAACAGACTTGATCTTTTCCTTAAGCTGTGATACCCTGTTTGTGTCCCGTATCCAAACAGTGAAACTATTTCCCACAGGGGACTTTATAAAAACTTGAAAATGATCAGAACTTACTTGAATATCGCTTCCATCGATAGTTATGTTGCTTCCAGCGGTCGCCTGTTCTGGTCTCCTGGATGGGGCTCTGTAGAAATCGGCACACCGAGATGCAAACATAGCGCCCAATGGTGGAGACAGTCTCCATATCCCGCCACAAAACACCCTCGCAGGTTCTGTCCAACAAAACCCAGCAGGTCTGCTTCAAACCAGTGGAAATAGAAGCCATTTCCAACAGCAAATATTCGGCGTGGGTAATGTCCAACCTATCGCAACCAACCCGCATCTAAAGAGGGCTCGATAGAAGTATTCAGCCGCCATCTCCCATCGTGTGTGTAGAGCAACCGTCCATTATCGAGGCCAGTGGTACAAAGGGTCTCTGGTGCAATAAGATCTGCCTCCGGGTGCAAAGGGGTAAAACCTCACCCAAAATACCACCCATTTGTCTCAAATGCGAGGCTAGGAGCTTGCATAGCAATGGTGACCATCTCATCAGGTATCCCGCCATGGAATGTCGCCGCCGCAACAGACAAGAGTTCAGAGGTGAAGAACTTAGGGTATCCGTCGACCTCCTTTGTGCTCCTCATGTTTGTTCTCATGCTAAGGAGTGTTAGGGAGTGCCAGGAAAACATTGTTAAGATAACCTTATTAATCAATGAGGATTACTATTTTTTTTATTCATGAGGATTATTTTAAGATGTTTGTGCATAATTTAGGTGTAAGTGTAAAATAATCTAATATACAATGTTGTTTTTGAGTTCTTTAAAGAGGATAGAGATTAAAGTACAAATTAGATTATAGAGGGATGTGATGAGTTTAGGATTTTAAAACAAAACACTAGTCAGCCTTAAGTAAATGTTTTATATTGTTATGTGCAATAGTGATATAATTGTTATGGTTGTTTAATCATTTATTGTTTTTATAAATAGTTAAGGTAACCTTATTAATCAATGAGGATTACTATTTTTTTATTCATGAGGGTTATTTTAAGATGTTTGTGCATAATTTAGGTGTAAGTCTAAAATTATCCAATATATAACGTTGTTTTTCAGTGCTTTAAAGAAGATAGAGATTAAAGTACAAATTAGATTATAGAGGGATGTGATGAGTTTCTTAATTAAAATACCTATAGTGATTAGATGGAAAAGAAGCAAAGAATATGCACCTTATACGAAAGTAAAATTTAAATAAGTGCACTTTAATGACAACAATCCATGTAGCATGATAACATGTACAAAACAACCACATGAATTCAAAGAGCTATAAAATAAGCATATTAGAATCCATTTGATCTGTGAATGAAGTGTTAGAAAGTGAATCATAAAGACATTGTACCATGGGCTACCCTATCAAGCTTTTACATGCAGTAGTGGAAGTGCTCTCATGTCTAAAATGGATAAGGGTAGGTGATGAGAAGCTCTTAACATCTTTGTAAGTAAATCTACCCTCTAGAATGATGACTTGCACCTCTCCTTTATAGAAAAGGATAGGAGGAGAGATAATGTAGTCGAGGAAAGAGAAGAGGATCAAATTGTGGGTTAAAGGCTTGTGTGCTAGATGATTTTGGATGTCACAATTCCCCTCTAGTGAATTTTCTCTCTTTCAAAAATAGGTTTGTTGAAAGTACACACCTGCTCAAAACACTTCGGTGACTAATGTTTTTCCTTTAATTGAAAAATATGTTGAAAGTATCTTTAGTTTGGTGCATGTCTTCTAAAATATGTGTTTTTTTAGCACATAATACTCATGATAATGCATTAAATGTATAAGCAACAAGTCAACACAACATCGTGGCACTACTTCTCCACGATATCTATTTTTTTCTTATTATGAAGTTCCAACCTACTAGGAATAGTTAAATATGGTTCCCCCTTTGTAATAACTTGTTGTTTTCCTTTAGTCACCCTATATATCTATTGATTGTCATTTGTATGGATGAAATACAAACATTGCCTAGAATTATCCTCCTTGAGCACACCCTCTCCAAGGTTGTTCACTATTTGAATGGTTGAAACACGAAATCTACCAATAATAATCCATTTTGAGTACATCAACTCTCAATATTTTCCTTTCTCATTGTGATAATTAGCATGTGTGGATGAAAGTAGGTCTAATTCGACTTCATGAAGAAAACCAACCTTGCATATATGGCTAGTTTTAATTATATCGTTACCCAATTAACCCATTTATTTTCATCCTTCTTAACCTCAGTCCCTGCATCCTCCTTGAATACACATACAACTCAACCCCTCTCCACTCCTTCAACCGAGATGAAACGAATTCAATTTCAATAGGAAGAATCGACGGGATGAAGAAGCTCGAGTAAGTTGCAGTCCCTACATCCTCGACTATTCATGTGACTCAACCCACTCAGCTCCCCCTCATCTCCTTTAACTGGGATAAAAAGGCTTCAATTTCAATAGGAAGAATAAGAAGGATCGGGAACCTCGAGCAAGTTGTAGTCCATGCATCCTCCTTGGCTTTGTCTGCAACTCAACCCCCTTAGCTCCTTCAACCTGGATTAAAAGACGTAAATGGCAAGAAATGGTGGGATCAAGAACCTCCTGCAAACTGCAATAGGAAGAAATGGACGGATCAAATTACGCCATTCAAAACAACAATACACAAATATTTTCTCCAATGGGGTATAGAAAAAAAATTGTTGAAGAATTTGTTCCATATTTGAAATTTTAATAGACGAGAATCTCAATGATATATAGACAAGTTAAATGTGCTTTGTAATAAATTAGAGGTTTGTAATGAACATTGAAAATATGACGTTTGAGCTTAAATATATCGGAGGAGAAAAGGTCATACATGTTGTGCATCTACAACACAAAACCACCTACATATTGAATGGTAAGTCCTCCATTCAATTAAGATGAAACTACCGCCAATTTTTCTTGGATCATATCCTAAGAGGAAATAAATTTTAAAGGAAAACCAATCCAAACCTAGCTGAGCTAATAAAAGAAGGGCCTAAAATTTTGGGAGTAGATTTAAGGCTTATGCACCATGTTCATTAAATCTGGATATATGAAAGCTTTTATGATACTTGTCAAATTGAATACAATCTTCATAAAGACACATATAAAAACCTTGGATATGTATAACATCACCTCAATGCACTAAAATATACCCAAAATGTTAATGGCACACACCCAAGGAAATACTTTGTTCCAAAACTAGTAGAAGTTCTCTAAAAAAAGGTTTTCATGAGAGATCCAGTCATATAACATTGGTTGAAAAGATAGAGGAGAAAGGATGAGGGAAAAAACGAAATCTAAAAAATATACACCAACACAATATCATTTTATCCCTAAACTTCTCAACCCTAGCAATCTCTCGGTGCATATAGATTTTTACATTGGATTTTTTTTATTACTTCAATCAATTGTAAAGGCAAGAAATTTACTCACAGATAAAAATTGGGCCCTTGAAATTTGAACCAAAGGGGAAGGCACAATATTTTATCCTATCTACACCCAACCCTGCACTCTGTAGCAAGAGGAAACACAAAACAAATATGGAAAGAGAAATCAATGTAAGAACAAAGGTCGGGATCCAATTAATTGCAATATATAAGCCCAAAAATTGATTACTTCCCACCATACCTCTTAGTCTTTCTGCCCCATGGGTGATGGTAAATGATGGCAAATGACCGTGATATCAGTAGTTGTTTCCTTACCTATTTTTAAGGAAAGTTCCCAACTAATGAATGAGTCTTGTGCCATTGGTATTGGGGCGAGCAAGTTGTCTTCCAAATCTATTATGGAGGCGTGAACCAAAACATCCATTCTCCTCTTATACGAGCCATGTCGTCATTGTTTAAACCTTGGTATTCACAAACAGATCCATCTAGAGAATTACAGGGACCCATCAATATTTTTCTCAAAAAACCTCTAATTGATAAAACCTCTGAATTTCTAAAGGGTGCACCCTAATGCTACTCATGGTAGGTTTTGTTCTTTCCAGATGATGTCCCCATTCATATTCGGTAGAACTAGAAATGAGTAATGATCTCATCCAAATCCCAGAGGTTTTTATTATCTTTACTTTGAACAAGGTCCTACAATTCGAGATTGAGTAATATATTTTTACTCCTAACTCTTATTGGCCCAAATAATAAACGTAGAGAGGAGAGTTGTCTCATGTCGAACTCTTTGAATGAAATCTCTGTTCATTTCTCTTGCCAATAATACCACATGATTGCACTCGAAAAATAGAACAAGGGCCTTCGAAAGGGTAATTTATAAGCCAACACCTCTCATTATGTTTCCTAGCAAGTGATTGAATTCACAAATGAGGACTTTTTAAAATGAGGGTTTTTTATATGATCGATGAGCTCAAAACTCCTCAGTTTGGGCTCGATATTCATCCCTTATACCATGTTCGTACAGTGGCATGATGGCACTCGAGGAAACTTTGGAATGGGAAATTCCGCAACTACACACCCATTGATGGCATGCAAATATGTTATAGATCAAAGTATTATAAACCTAAACCTCTTCTAAACTGAAATAAAAGGAAAAACCAATTAACCCAGTAATTATCATGTCCCCTTAACCTAAGTCCCTACATCCTCCTTGACTGTACATACAACTCAACCCCTCTCTACTCCTTCAACCAAGATGAAAAGGATTCAATTTCAATATGAAGAATCGACGGGATGAAGAAACTTGAGTAAGCTGCAATCCTTGTATCCTCCTTGACTATTCCTGTGACTCAACCCTCTCAACTCCCCCTCATCTCCTTCAACTGGGATAAAAAGGCTTCAATTTCAATAGGAATAATAGGAAGGATTGGGAACCTCGAGTAAGTTGCAGTCCATGCATCCTCCTTGGCTTCGTCTGCGACTCAACCCCCTTAGTTCCTTCAACCTGGATTAAAAGACTTAAATAGGAAGAAATGTGGGATCAAGAACCTCCTGCAAACTGCAATAGGAAGAAATGGTCAGATCAAACTACACCATTCCATCACTAAGAAGCCTTGGTTTGCAAGGCATTGATTCACCTATGGAAAGAGGTATCATCACAAAGAAAGAAGAGGAAGAAACACTTACTAATGTGTTCTAATTGTCTGAAATAGAGGAAAGTAAAGTAGTAGACATTATATAGCCTAAGAAAAGTGGATCCAATCCAAACCAACCACCCTATGAATTAAAAAAGCCTAGAGGTAATCCCAACCTTTTATTCTACTTTTGACTTGAAAGCACCTTTTCTTAGTATCAATAAATGAAGCAAATAGTATCAACCCCTTGGAGAAGGAAATTTGAGAAAAACAATTAGCATTAACAAACAAAGAATCCAATGGCCTGAGTTGAGAGGGGTCTCCCTTTGTAAACAAGCATCCATATGCTTGTTAGAGTTAGTATGAATTCACCAATTGTTGGATTCACCAATTCACTACTCACTTTTCAGTCACCATCCACATGTGTCTCATCAAAGTGGGATTCACCATCCATGTTACAGTGGGGTTCTCGACCATTTATATGCTTTTACTCTACCTCACATGTAGGGGCTTCAACTTCTCACTTTGCAATATTTTATGTGTCTTCTTCATCCATATGCATGTCTGCATGATGGGTTTCACTTTTATCTTCTTTATGACCATCATCCACATTTGAGTGGGATTCTCCAACCTATGTTTTCCTCCTAGAGTCTTGCTCATTTAATCTCAGAACTGCAGTTAACTTTCTATTGATTCTTCAATAGACTGTAACATAATTTGTTGCTTTATGTCACTTCCTTTATACCAAATTCTACTTCTAAGGTCTTCCATGCTTCCTAGGAAGATGTAGCTTTTGCTACCTTGCACAAGGACTTCTCATCCAATGCATGTTTTATAAGATCAAATACTAATATATCACATACTTCATGATATGGGTTACTAGAATGATACTCAATTAGTTGTTTACATCGAAAAAAAAGTTTTCATTTTGACCGTTCCTAAAAAGTATATATATATACTTACTTTTTGAAAAATAAAATATATACCATATTTATAATTTTGCTCGTATTAAATTAGCATAGGACATACCAACCTCCTAAAATAAATATTTGGATTAAAAGAAGTTAATTTCTCAAAGTTCAATAGGCACGCCTATGCCTATGTAACGAACGTTACATGAGGTAGTTGCTAAGAAAAGTCGACCATTAAAGGTTATTGATCTGAAATGCACTTGACTTTATTGGTGGAGGGGCAGCTGAGCAATCCTACCATTCTAAAACTATGTCGGTTATTTTCTGGGATTTTGATTGGGTGTTGGTCACTTTCTTCTCAGTCTTATGATCCCTTTTTTTGGTCAAACTTTACCTTTATACGTCATCTCTGAAAACCTTTAGAATAAGTTGGTATTACCCACTTGTCATTCAATCTGTCCCACCTATCACGATACGCTCCCTGCTCCCTTCTCTTCTGAACTGGGATTTTGTTGCACTGGATGTTACAAGGTATTTTGCAGTTTAGCAACACAACATAATGGGAAAACCCAGCAGAGTGTTGATCGTTGGCGGCACAGGATACATGGGCAAAAGGATGATAATGGCCAGCTTGGCCCTCCGACATCCCACCTTTGTTCTTGTTCGAGATGATCATGTAGCTTCCAATATTCATAAAGCTCAGCTTGTAATTTCCTTCAAACAGGCCGGCGCACACCTTATTCAGGTAATGCCTTGCACCTTTATATTCAATAATACTGAAAATTTGTTTTTATTTATTCAGGCATTTAGCTTTTCTAAATCAAAAAAATCAACAACAGATTTAGATCCGAAAATGTGTGAATCAACTTTTGGGAATATTCTAGAAAATCTAGATCTAAACGTCATAGAAAAATAAAGTCTTCTTACCTCACTTCTGTCTATCAGATTCCAAATTATCTCCAAAGTTTAAAAAAAAAAACCAAAACGAACATAAAAAAATCCGTTGATCAATTTTGAATTACCTGTTTTTTGGTTTTGGATTTCTGATTTCAGTTCGATTTTATTATTATTATTATTATGGGTGAACTTCGAGTTATGGTGTGATAATTTGGTTATGGTTGTAGATTTTATTATTATTATTATTATGGGTGAACTTCGAGTTATGGTGTGATAATTTGGTTATGGTTGTAATTGTATGTTTCAGGGTTCAGTGGATGATCACGAGAGCATTGTGAATGCATTAAGACAAGTAGATGTGGTGATATCCACAATAGCGGAAAGCCATATACTTGATCAGCTGAAATTGATAAAGGCAATCAAGGAAGTTGGCACTATCAAGGTCTTTTCCTTAACCCAACCCAAACCCATTATAGGATCATGATTCACTCAGTAGAAAGTTGAAACCCACTTGTGCTTGTCTTTATTTAGGGGGTGGGAGAGGCAAGGGAATCTTTTTCCGGCTCATGACCGGCCTGAATGATGAGTATAGAATTATTTAATGAAGATAGGTGGGTTTTGTGTGAAATGTACATCGTTTTCTTCCATCGGAGTTCGGTATGGACGTGGATCGGATGCAGCATGTTATGGAGCCGGGCAACTTATTATTTGAACAGAAGAGGCAAGTTCGTCGTGCAACGGAGGCCGCAAGGATTCCGTATACATACGTCTCTGCAAACTGTTATGCAGGCTATTTTCTAGCGGGGCTTGCACAGTATGGCCGTTTCATACCGCCTAACGACAAAGTAATTATATATGGAGAAGGCAATGGAAAAGGTATATTATTAAATTCCATCCCTATCGTTTTATTTGAATCTTAATTCCGTCCGTATCGCATGTCTTCTGTTGACAATTTTCCATATTTGTTAACTAATCACATTCACTTCTCTGAATAAAATAGCCCATTGTAACATGTGATGTCAATATTACAGTTATTTGGGTGTACGAGGATGATGCCGCAACATATACACTGAAAACTGTGGACGACCCAAAAACGGTGAACAAGACTGTATATATACGCCCACCTAAAAACATTTTATCTCAGAGGGAGGTGGTCGACATTTGGGAGAAACTCTGTGGAAAGGTTCTTCACAAGATGACCATCTCAGAGAACGACTGGTTAGCTCCAATGGAAGGTCAACCAACTGACCCACTCAAATTGGTTGCTTCAGTTTTTGTTTTTATTTTCTTGATGTGTGATAACTTAATGAGATGATGAAATGTGTGTTTGAGCAGATGAATCAACGAGTGTCCAGAGGAAAGTGGAGATGGCGATATTTTACCATATATTTTACAGGGGTGAACTCGCCAACTTTGACCTAAATCAATCCAACCAACTGGAGGCTGCTACTCTCTATCCCGACGTTGAATACACATCCGTCGAGCGTTATTTGAGCCGTTTTGCCTAGATTTACTCATCTCTCTCCATTCTCTGCAACAAATAATAAATGGAGATCGCCGGTATCAGGATTAATTTGCATTTGCAGCTAATGCCTGCACAATTGTGATTAATAAAGATATATGTCTGCTTCAATTATTGTTTGTTCAACAGAAAAACAAGGTTCAACTTAAAGTAGAATTATTTTACATATAAATGATCAGTCTTGAGTTTCATCTCTTTAACTGAATATTTACAAAAGGTAATTAATAAATTTTGAAAAGGATCGCTGCATAGACCAGCGATCGTGCTTGTTATCAAAGGAATTTAAAATTCCTAATGTTGCAACTTCACTATTTAATGAAAAGACAGAAAGACAACAGTACTTGTAATACTATTATTTTTACGTACTCGAAAAGAGAGCACATTATTGTCCTGTGACTAACGGCACAGTTGTCAAAGGGCACAGTGTTAAAGGTTGTGGGGAAGCACACCATAATCGAGTAGTCTATAATGCGATTTTTTGAAGGCTTTTAACGTAGTTTTTTCTGGTCTAATTTCTCTAAATTCCAGCAAGAATTTAGTGAAAATAGAAGTTTGATGAGTAACTTTGCACAATTGAAGTGCTCTAGGGGGTTTTTAGGATGCTGAATCCATAGATACAACACCTTAAATTCCAAAAAGTCGCACTAAAGACAACTCCCACCATAATTCATCGGTTATCCATTACTTAAGAAATTAGTTTAAATTGGTAATGTGTGTTATCAAATATTTTGGTTTAAAATGCGAGTGTTTGGTAAGTGTTTCACCAATATCTTTTCATACCCAAAAAAAATACTTGGTTCTTGATAGAGGATTTGGGGTAAGTTCAGTGTAACACTTCTACGTTTTTGGTTTAATTTTATAGAAAAAAATATTAATTTAAATTGACTTTGAAATTAAAACTTGAGCTTAATTTTAGTGACATGTCTAAATATACAAAGAAACCGAAAATCATTAAACCGATTAAAACGTGTTGCACCACGCCATACCATTTTAAAATGCAGTGGTTTTGCAGCTTTAATCACCCCATACCATTTTAAAATGCAGTGGTTTAATTAGCTTGTTTTTTTGAAAAAAAACAATTTATGGAAATTTAGAAAAGATTTTAATAAAATTTAATAAATATTTTTGAAAATCTAGATTGTAGTTATCAAATTTCAAGATTAAAAAATAATAAGCTCAATAAAAAGATTAATATAATGTAATGCAAACTCTTTAATTTAGTCAAAAATTAAAAAAAATTTCTATAAACTAGCCTAAATTTATATCTACCAAAACTTGATAAGGATAATTCTCTCTTCACTTTACAAAAACTTCTCATATCAAGAAATTTAATCACTTTTGACCTTTCCTAAATCCAAAATTTAAAAAAAAACTAAACAAATATATCTATAATAAATACAAAAATGAATAAAAATAGATTTATTATATTTAAATTTATTAAATAAAATTTTGAATATCAATTAGATATCTTTTTCTTAAATGATTACATTGAATTACTATTATAATTTCTACCAAATTTTATACCATATATACATGAGGTTAATGGATTCTGTGATAGATGATTGTTAATAGCCAAAAGATTTGTATCAAAAAAAGTCATTTCTAATCTCAAAAAGATCACTTTGTGTCAGGATTGAAAAAAATATTTAAACAAAGTATTAATAATTAACTTTTAACTACTGATGATGATGATGATCGTTAACGTCCACTAAGACCAATCTTTGGTCTGTCGACCTAAAGAAAAGAGTTATTTAATTTGATTTAAGATTTTAATCCTATGCTCAAAAAACTTGGAAAGAAGCCTCCCGAGCTCACTATAATTTTGACATCTTAAAAGGCTAGGAAGGTCAATATTGCAACAAAGATTATAAAATTGAGCTCTAATGTGGTTGTACACGGGGCACTCTAAGAGGAAGTGATTTGTTGTGTAACCAACTCCAGAAATAGAAGAAAAGAGATATAAACGCCTTAGAAATGAGCCACTTCGAGGGGGAAACCTCCAATACATTACATAAATGAACAATTCTTGGATGATTCAAATGAACAAAACCTCCTTCTATATATAGGAGTCCATGGGGCCACAATATAATCCTAATGGGGCCACAATGTAATCCTAGCCGACCTAACAATAACAATGTAAGGGCACAATAATAACAATATGGGGGTTACAGGGGTACAATAATAACAATAAGGGGGGCTACACTAACCTAATAAGGGGCTACACTATTAATATAGTGACTTAACATGCCCCTCTCCTTCAAGAAGTGTTGTCCTCAACGCTTGATTATTTCTTGATGCTTCTGTATAAAATTATCATCCTCCCATGTGAAAAATTCTACCGGAAAGTTCTTCCACTTCCTCAGATACTCTAAAATTGATCGTACTTTTTGAGTTCTTGTTTCTATGACTGCTTCATAACTTCTTTTGATATGATGTTGATCTTCCTGTTGTTTCATTAGATTCTGCACCAAAGTTGGGTTATCCTTTGAGAGTTGGAGAACTTGTTGTTGATGCTCGCTGTGATCTTCCACTAATTTATCATCCATATTAGCTATTATTTTATCCTTCATACCATCCAACTTAGCCTCCATTTCTGCTTTTAAACCATCTATTTCATCTTCGGTTGCTCTTCGTAAGATCGAAATTTGTTGCACTTGGTACCGTAATTTTGATATCTCATATTGCAATTCTTCCTCCTCATGCGTCATAGTATAGCTTTCTGAGGGCTTAATGGGTATGGAATTATTTTTTGGAGGCATAATAGAACCCATTATTGACAAAAATTCTTCAATATGCCCTTGTAATCAATTCAAATTGATTCTTCAAACAAGACTTATGCAATTCAGAAAAAAACAATACACACCTTTTACTTGCATTGAGGAGCTCGATATTGAAATTGAATTATCTCTGTAATTGAAAATATTCAATATATAAAATTCAGCCCTGTAGTAGCCCTCTGAAGCTTCTTTCAAATGCCACAGGTCGGATCTAATTTGGACTCTCCAAGACAAAGTTGTGTCCAATCTCCCACAATGACCTAATTCTGGACTGGTTCAGTAGAGCAAACTTGTAGGACTTGCCACGTGTCACTGTTTCGTCCTTTGTCTCTGAAATTGATAGCCAAGAAACTACAGTCCATGTAATTGTGACTACTTTTTACGGCACTCAAATCCACGGCCCAGAGAGAGAGTTATTGAACTTTTCCCACGATCACCTCTTTGAGATGAAATTCAAGAGCCTGAAAAAGCACTACCTTCCACAAATCATATCTCCCAAAATATTGTGAGCCAAGCTCTGAAATTTTTTGAAAATTTTCCTCAGGATTTCAGCTTCGCACCATACAAATTTCAGATTCTGAACCTTTGTAGAAAAAACGTTATAGCGAAAATTCCACGATGACTTGTTTAGGAGCTTGAAAAAAGACCTAAATTCCACAGATGATATCTCCGCAAATATTGTGAACCAAGCTCTGAAATTTTTAGAAAATATTCCTCAGGATTTCAGCTTCGCACCCTAAAAATTTCAGCTTCTGAAACTTCGTATAAAAAAAATTATAGCGAAAATGCCACGATGACCTGTTTGGAGCAGCGAAACCCTAGAATCCCAAGCTCTGATACCAAATGTTGTGTAACCAGCTCCAAAAAGAGAAGAAAAGAGATATTCACGCCTTAGAAATAAGCCACTTCAAGGGGGCAACCTCCAATACATTACATAAATGAACAATTCTTGGATGATTCAAATGAACAAAACCTCCTTCTATATATAGGAGTCCATGGGGCCACAATATAATCCTAGTGGGGCCACAATGTAATCCTAGCCGACCTAATAATAATAATGTAAGGGCACAATAATAACAATATGGGGGTTACAGGGGTACAATAATAATAAGGGGGTCATACTATTAATATAGGACTTCAACATGATTTTCATCCTTGATGTTCATATTCTCACAGAGATGGCAGATCCTTTCCATCCATGGTGTTTTAGGAACTGTCCAACGACCTGTTTCACTATGGAGCTCATGAGAGTTCGTTCTAATCTTGGCTATATTAATTTTATTCTTTGAGCTAGTTAAAACAGAGAGATACTTTTGATCTTCTAAGGTGGGGTTAATCACCTCCTTATAATACCTTAATTTTCTTTTAGCTGCTAGATCTTTCTCACACCACATTTTTTCTTTGAATTTAGAAGTAACAATTTTTTAAATGTTATTGATGTTTTTCAATGCAACATTCTCGTCAATCTCCCAATGGTTTAACTAGGCCCTGGTGTCTTTATACCAACCTCGTTTCAGCCTTAGGTGGTTTTGGTTGGAATTTAAAGCTAGCTTAGGAAGTCTATGGTCTCCTGTGCTATTGAGCTTGTGCTTGTTCAACAGAAGCCTAGTCATAGCTAGGCTCTCGATAGGGGAAAGACCCACTTCTATAAGGAGAATAGGATAGGGTGTATTGCTTTTAATTCTAAGGTTATACATTATAAAACACTTCTGTATTTGCTCAATATTTCTCCAGGATTCTCTAGAGATGCCACAACCCCAAACCTCACATCCATATAAGATAACAGGAGTGACTAAAGTTTCAAAGAGGAACTTCTTTCTATCCCACATTACGAGGTTTGTCGTTTTACAATTATTTTCAAGACCAAAATAAGCTTTCCACCCCCCATTAATCCTTTTATGAATGCTATAGTTCCAGTTGAGCTTGTGATGAATATCAATTCCTAGGTAATTGTAAGAAGACGCTTCCTCCAAGTTACTATTGTAATACATAAAATTAGCGTAAGTGTCTTTCTTGGATTTGATAATCATAACTTTTGTTTTGTCAATGTTAACAGACATACCCATGGTAGAGCAGAAATCCTTAAGAAGTTTAAGTTGGTTATCAAGATCAGATGGGCACCTTGCGAGAAGAACAATATCGTCAGCATAGAGAAGAAGGATGATGACTATCACAGCTAAGATCGTGCCAACACATCCTGCTTCCTCTATATTGGGGTTCACATGTTTTGGCTAGATTGGCAAGACCAAAAGATGAGACAACATCAGAACCACTTTTAGACCTCAGGATCTAGCCCTCCTGGGTCCAGAGAGGGATCTCTCTATATTAGCAAAGGTTTTATGTCTTTGAAGCTCTATGTTTGAGGTATTAGGCTAGTTATAGGCACGGGGTTTGTTTGTTTGATTTTTTTTTGGTTGTTGGGAATCAGGAAAGAAGGTTTTAGTATAAGACAAGGTTGTATAAAGAGGATTCTAGACAAAGGGGGAGAAATTTCAGAGAACATTCAGGACCATTGGGCAAATGGAGTCAAGAAAGGGTTTACTTGCTATTCAATATGCAGGCTTTCAGTTGGGCTAGTCATCTAAAGCATTGGATCTTAAAGAGGATAGTGTGACAGGAAATGGTAAGAGAGAGGGTGAACGCAAGGAAACCTCCAAGGTGACCTTTCAGAAATCAGATCCAAGGACAGGACATGCCATTGGACAACCTGTGATCCAAAACCTAAAAGGTTAACTCTTCAGACAAGGAAACATAAAAGATTCAGAACACAAAGGTGAAAACCTAAGATCAGAGAGAGACTTTGAACTCGCAATGCTTTAGCCTCTAGCGTAAGAGAACTTAGAAAGGTTTAATCAAGTGCAAGGACTCTAGTGAGACAGAGACAAAGTTCTAAACTCCCAGTATCCCAATTCATTCAATTAAAGCCTAACAAGAACATCTAAGAACAGATTCATTAATTCATACATCAGCTAGCAGTATATATTTGACCACTACATTGGTTAAATTAGTTGAAATCAATCCTCAGATAACACATTCAGCAGAAAACATTGAAGGCAGGGAGAGCAGAAACATAGGGTACCTAACAAGGGTAAATCCTATGCCAGATTTCTGATGCATGCTAGAAGAAATGAAATGAAATGAACTACAAGGTAAAACAAATACAAAGATAGAAAAACATCACCGCTGCTTTAAATCAGGATCCAAAGAAATTTGCTTGTCATATTAGAGAGCAACACCAGTCATGTACAACATTACCAACAGCTTGATATTCTGCCTGAAAAAATCTCACTCAGCCTATCTTACCACTTAACACAGAGACTATGTCTCAAAAGAAAACAGCTTGCAATTCTGAGATATCCGATCAACAACCTTACAATGAGTTTCTTCATGAATTTTATAGCTGAAAGAGGAGCAGAGGAGGTAGGTGAAAAACTAAATGTAGCATTAAATCTAAGAAGAGGAAGGGGGCCGAGGCCCCATTCTGTTTTAAATCCTAGGCATTTATCTTCAGTACTCTTTGGATGAAAGAGTGGTCTTCGTCAGGCTTCCATTTACTCCGGGTATGTCTTTGATGTACTTGTTGTAGCACCTCTGCAATACTCTGGTGAATAAATCGAGGTGGATAAAATACTGTGAGGTCTGCCATACTGTGCAACAAATGCTCTAGCAACATTGGGACTATTGTCAGGGAGGACACTTCTCATGGACACAATGTAGACTGAAACAGTACAAGTACTTTTGCTGATTTGTAACCTTTGATGATATTGTTTTCTGCACGCTAGGCCTTCTGTGTGATTTACGAGGTCTTCAATCTGGTACCTTTGCCTTTAAGTAATTGGATTAAGGCTCAAAATCTTCAATTACAAGCCTTAAACTCTCTGCCTTTTCACTGGTACTCTCTGTCGCTCCATGATTGTCCCTGTCAGTGAGATCTGAGCTTTGATGGCGCTGGAAAGGTTTTTCACAAATAAACTCTATTTTTTTAATGAAAATCATGCCTCGGCACTTTCTCAGGCTCTTCTTCATTCTATCAAGCTCTAAACTCAGCTTTCTCTGTGCACTGTGCCACTACAATAGTGCATATGAACCATGGCAGTTTTCCGCCTGCCTGTAACCCTGCAAAACACGTAAACATGTTAAGAAAACCATGCATGGGGAGGGTGGATGCAGCAGGGACAATAAGAATGGCAGTGCAGCCTGGTGAAATGGTGTAATAGTGCAGGGTGATGGTGAAAAAACGCAGCGAACAGTGGAAAATGGTCTGCTGAAAGTTGGCGGAATGTAGCAAATTTTAATGCAAACATTGGACATTTGACTTTTGAATGGCATATAAAGGGGATGGAAGAAATGCGACAAAAATACGTGGAGTGGGTGACGTGGTGAGACCCGGTCAATGGCAGGGCATGCATTAAATCTGAACCGTCCAATCTCAAAAGGAGATCGACGGTTGAGAACGCATCGGAGGGTGACAGATGGTGGGCCAGGGGTTCTATTTGCCTTGGATTAACTCCCAAGCATCTTCGTGGCGCGATCACCGTTGGATGGACAGCTTCAGATCGGATGGTGTACGCGAATATCGTGTCGGGTCCACAGTCGAACGTTAACGCGCGATGAGGGCGGTTTTCCAATAGTGCTCGGAGCCACGCGTCGGCCGGTGAATGGCATCGCTGCCAAATGAAAAATATCGCCCTCGTCTCAAAGGCAGTGCGATAGAAACCGCTGGTTTCTGCACAGTGTTTTAGCGTGGGGACCACCGGGGTGGAAGAAATATGGACCGTCGATTTGCGGGTCATATGGACGGTAGATATGCAATCGGAGGGGTGAACGGGGGGGGCCACAGATGCTATGGAGTTTGCGAAGACCGTCTGATCTGTACAGATCGACGGTTAATAGCGCTCCTGATATCTAATTACGATAAGCGCTTTCCGGGCTAGCGCCTAGGTCATGTGGGGGGAAACGGTTTTGGGGGGCTGGCCGAAAGGGGCTAGCTTGATATATATGAAAAGAGTGATTTTTAGCGAAAAGGAGGGGTTTTTTAAGGCTAAAAGAGGAATTCGATAGAGGTAAAAAAGGAGTTTAAACTCAGATGAGGGAACCTCACTTGGTTTTAAAGGGGAAATGGGTGGTTTAGGGGATTTTGGGAGGGATTTCTGGGGTAAAAAGGGGGGGGGGAATTTGTCAAAGGGAGAAAAGGGTTAAAATGGGACATTCTGCAGGTATACAAGGGGAAAATGAAGGCCTTTTGGAGCACAATTTTTTACAATCAGTGAGACCTTTTGGATGGAAACAGCAGTGAGGATCTTTAAAAGGAAATGGACCCACAGAGGCTTCAAGGACGAGATATTTTCATGGGAAATGTATCTCTTGAAGGCTCATAAAACAACTTAGCCACCTGTTTTCTTGACAAAAAATTCATAGGGGGCTAACAGTTGCTCCACATGGGGGTGGCTTCTTCTTGAAGGAGTCAAGAATCCAGAAATGATCTTTGAGGTAGGCCAAATGCTTGGTCTTTGAGCCATCTTTCTTCTTTGACTTTCAGCTACCACAAACATGATAGATCAGCAGAAACATTCCCAAACAATCTACCTACCCAGACTATAGTCCTATCATTTTCTCTTCCAGGGTGCATTTAGACTAGCAGACCCTTTACATCATTTATTTTTTACAAACAAGGAAATAAACCTATTCTATTTCTACCCTTATTACTCCATGAGACCAGATTAAACTGTTGGCCTCATATATCTCTCTACCTAATCTAACATCTGCTGGGATTAAGCTGTCCAACAGATTTCTTCTCTACATTCTACAACAGAAATTTAAAAACAGTCAAACTAGGATTAGACATTCTAGTTTGCTGTGGATCCAAGGCATAAAGACAGTTGCACATGGACAGAAACTTGCAGAAAACTGAAAACAAAATCTTGAAGGCTTGAAATCTGAAGTTTTGAAGCATCCTTCTCTTCTTTGTGACTCAAGTTTTGAGCTTGTTAGAGTCACTTTCTCTTCTTCATTTCAACTCTGGTTTTGGGCTTGTTAGAGTTGACTCTTCTTCGTTAGTTGCTGGTTCAGATTTTGGACATGCTAGGGCCAACTGTTTTACTTCTTTGGCTCAGGTTTTGATCATATTAGAGCCAATCTTTTGCATTTCTGAGGTTCACGTTTTGAGCATGTCTGAACCTCTCGTTTCTCTCTGTTTTTTGGAATATTTTCTCTTTTTTCTTGAAAACATAACACAGCAATGGTATTTACAATTGAAATGGAAACTGGAAATTGGAAATCAGCAGAAGTAGTGTTTGAGCATCCTGCCATTGACAGGACCCCCAAACAGCTTTGTACCATCTAGTTCTTGTAGAAAAAAGGCATTTGAACCCACAGTGGCCTGGATGATGTATGGACCCTGCCACAAACTATCAAACTTGTTGTGCTTTCCTTTGTCTTCTCTCCTTGAATCCCACTTCAGAACTTTATCTCCAATTTTGAAGTCACATGCTTTTGTTCTTTTGTCAAACAACTTCTTCATATTTTCCTAAACTTTCATAGCTCTGTTATAGACCTCCTCCCTTGTTTGCTGGAGATGAATTGTTTGGTTTATCCTCCTTGCCATGTTGTCTTCTTCTGTCTGAATTTCTTGGACAAATTTAATCACTGGTAATCCAAGGCTGGTAGGAAACACTGCCTCTGTTGCATAAACAAGCTGATATGGTGACATTCCAATGGATTTCTTTGTTGTAAGCCTGTCAGCCCACAGGGCGTGCACTAACTTGTTATGCCATGACTTTTTGTTCTCTTCCAGCAGCTTTTTGATGATGGTCACCAGGCTCTTGTTTGATGATTCAGCTAACCCATTACCTTGTAGGTAATAAGCAGTTGAATGACTGAGTGTTATTTGATACCTGTGACAAAAATCAACCATTTTCTTGGATCCAAAAGCAGCAGCATTATCAGTGATTATTTTCCTTGGACAACCAAACCGAGAGAGGATGTGGTCTTCTAGGAACCTAATGATGACAGAATCTGTGGCATTCCTAGAAGGTATGGCCTCTATCCACTTAGTGAAGTAGTCTGTGGCTGTTAAGATCCACTTGTGTTGTGCAGAAGAAGCAGGGTGTATCTCTGCTATGAAATCTAGGCCCCATTGCATAAAGGGACCCTCAACAGTGATGGGTTGTAAAGGGAGACGTAGGAGCTTTCTTTTGCCTTCAAAAATCTGGCATTTATGGCAGGCAATTATCATCTTATGGATGTCATTGAAGAGTGTAGGCCAATAATAGCCTGCTCTGAGTATTTTGTTGGCAGTGGCTTTCCAGTTCAGGTGGCCTCCACATTCTCCTGCATGGAACTCTTGTTTAATCCTCTCTGCCTCAGTTCCAGGAAAACATTTAAGCAATAGGCCATTTGTATTTTTCCATTATAAGCATTCATTAAGTACGCAATAGTTTCTGGCTTTTAGTTTTAGGAATTTGGCCTTGGTATTTGATAGTTCAGGAGGGGCATTGAGGTTTGAGAGCACATATAGAATGCCAAAATACCATGGAGAGTTCTGAAACTTCTCCTCAACAGTGGGATCAGGAAATCCCTCCTACTCATCCAAGGCATCCACCATGTTTATGTCAAGGGCTTGTAAATTTGATTCAGCCATCAGTTGAGCTGGGCCCTGACCTTTGATCATTTTTGTGGGTTTTATCTCAAGGTCATACTCTAGGATCACAGCAATCCATTTGCCCCTCTTCCCATCTGGGTCTTGGGACAAGATGTCTTTAACCACTATATTTGGCATGTAGGCTATGGTGTGGGAATGCAGTATGTACACCCTAAAGTCTTTCAAGGCCTTAACCAAGGCATAGGCCTGTTTTTCCATTATGTTGTATTTCAAGGGTGCATCTCTCAGTGCTTTGCTGAAGAAAGAAATGGGCTGTTCCATTCCCTCTGGATTTTTCTGCAGCAGAACTGCAGCCATAGTATGCTCAGAGGCAAATGAAAAGATCAGGAAATCTTTTGAGAAATCAGGGTTGATTAGGACAGGAACCCAGGTGAGTGCAAGTTTAACTAAATCAAAATATTTTTTATCCTCAACAGTCCATTTAACTCCTACACCTTTCTTTAACATGTTAGTCATATTCCTGAGGTGTTCAGCTAAATTGGGAATGAACCTCCTTAAGAAGTTGATTTTCCCAATGAAGGACTGTAACTCTTTAATGTTTCTTGGGTGTGTGATTTGTAGTATTCCCTCAACTCTTTGTGGGTCTATCTTAATCCCCTTCTCGGATATGATGCGGCCAAGAAGCTTACCTTCTTGCAACCCAAATACAGTCTTTTTGGGATTCAATGACAGACCGAACCTTCTACATTTTTCAAACACTCTTCTCAGATGTTTTAGGTGTTCTTCTTCAGTCTTGGAATAGACTATTATGTCATCCAGATAGATGAAAATGAAGTTCCCTATTTCATCTGAAAAGGCTATGTCCATTTCTCGTTGGAAGGTTACACCAGCATTCATCAGCCCAAATGGCATTTTTACATACATAAAGGTGCCCCATGGAGTGGTGAAAGCAGTCTTGAGTTGGTCATGTGGGAGTACTAAAACTTGGTTGTAACCTGAAAAACCATCTAACAAGGAGATCTTTTTTGAGCCTACTACTTTCTATAGGATATGTTCCATTTTTGGCAAAGGGTAATTGTCCTTAAGTGAGGCTCTGTTAAGGTTCCTAAAATCTATGCACAATCTGATCTCACCTGTTTTCTTTCTCACAGCCACTAGGTTTGAGACCCAATCAAAGAATCTCACAGGAACTATTATTCCTACCTCGTACATTTTCTTTATTTCCTTTTCCACTGCAGGCAATTGTTTTGGGTTTATCCTGCGAAGTTTCTATCTGAAGGGTTTCTGATTTTCTTTCAGAGGTATTTTGTGTTGTATAATGTTTGTGTCATAGGCCTTTAAGTCCTCATAGTTCCAAGCAAACACATCAATGAATTCCTTGAAAAGGTCAATGTATTTCTTTTTCATATTTGCAGGTAAGGATTTAGCCAATTTGATCATCTTGGGCTTGTCTTCAGTGCCTATGTTACATTCCTCAACCTCATAATTTGAGTGTTCTATAGTGGGATTTTTTGCTACATCATCAAAGTCAAAAAGGTCCTCTAAAGGTGCCAGACCTCGGGGTATGTTCTTGTCTTTGGCCTGCAGCACCTCTACTTCCTCACTATCTGTGTTTTCATGCTCTTCGTTTGGATTTCCAATCTGTTCAGTTAAATTGTTCATTTCTATGTTACAGGGTGATTCTTCCTCGTCTGTGGGTTCTTCACTTAGGCAGCTATCATTGGACTTAGAGTCTGAATCGGAAAATTCAAACTCGTTCCTGCCTATTAGGAAATCTTCAATTTTCTTATCGCCCTCAAAGACCTGCCAATATTTTTCGTTATCTGGCACTGCAGGTCTGAATTTGGTCTGAATGATGATTTTTTGGTCACTGGGAGGCTTGTGATACAAACTAGCCATGCAGGCTAATTCATTTGCAATTGTGTTCTGACTCCTAGGGACAAACACCAATTTGTATTCTACAAAGGTTTTCAATAGATCCATAGCGTCATTCCTGTACACTCTCAGCCTAAGATGTTTCGCTGTGTATTCACCATTCACTTGTTTTATAATCAACTTAGAGTCTCCATGCACAGCTATCCTACGGGCTCCTAATTTTTTCAACAGATTCAAGCCTAGGATAAGAGCCTCATACTCTGCGATATTGCTTGTACATTTGAATTTCAGGTTACAGGCATGAATCTCTGCGTAGTCACTCTCTGTGTTATGTACCCACACTCCTACTCCTGCAGTTCTCTTGGTGCATGACCCATCGAAATTCATTTCCCATAAAGGTTTTCTCTCGGGCTTAACATCGTTTCATTCTTGGTGTGGTGTATGAGCTTGTGAAGGGTGACTAATCAGTTGACTGCATTCTATTTCTTGTTCACTCTGAGTTTCGTTTTTGGTGCACTGCCCATATATTTCTGCATCGTTTTCTTCCGAGTCTAGAGTAGCCATTATGTTGAAGTCTATGGGCTCTGTTTCATTGTTTGTATCTCTGTTTTTGAATTTTGGCCCCTCTAAGGATTCATCATTGCAAAGGATGAAGGAGTCCAGATCCGTGTGTATAGAGTATAAAGGTGAATTTTCAGGTTTTTCAGGGCTACTGACCAGGAATTTAATTTGTGCCTCTCTATACAGTCTCCTAAGTTGGCTAAAAACAGGGATTGTGGCATATGCCCCATCCATCTGCATTGTACCTTTCAGCTTGGCTCCCCATGACCTTGACAACAACATGCCATACTTAGGTGGCACATCTGCCACTACGACATCCATGACCATACATTTGGCTGGAATTTGGGTCAAATTCACACACAAGTCTTTGATTAGGCCAAGGCATTTTACTATGCTAGAGTCGAATGAATATAAATATTTGTAGGGCCGGGTTATCTCTAGGCCTAAATTTTCCATAACTACCTTAGGCATTAGGTTGTGTGATGCCCCAGAGTCATGCATTGCGTTGTGAAGGATCTTGTCATGGATATTGAGACTGATATAAAAATGGGGTACTACCCCTTCCTAAAACTTCCCTTCTATCTTTGGACCAAACAAAAGGGCTGGTTGATCATCACTCAGATTGACCGTGTCACTGTTTTCACCTAGCTTTAAAGCTTTCAAAAATTGACCTTTATATACATCCTGAGTGGCCAGCTTAGAGAGTGGGACAGAGATTTTAATTTTCGCAATCTCACTCTCCAAATTGAAAGTGGACTGACTCTTTGGAACGTTCAACTCTATTTTGTTAGCCACCACCTTGGTGGCAGCATCAGTGGGCTGATTCTCACTATGTACAATGTTTGTGGCAGTTTTGTGAGGATCACTAACTGCATTGCTAGTGCTGCTAGTTGGTTGAATTTGTTTATCACTGTTTTGGTTGTCTTTTTCTTTGTTCTTCCCAAAACTCCCAACCGCTGATTTGTTACTTTCAACAGTTGCTTTAGAAGATTTCTCAGGTCTTTTCTTGATGGTAATCTCAGAAGCCTTTGGTTTGGAAGTGTCTAGGCTCTTTTTTCTTCTAAGTTCATACTGTTCCCTGACCTGCATGATGTCATTTTCAAATCCCAGTCTGTAATCCTCGGATTCTAGTCTTTCCTCATCCCAATATGAGGGTGAGGGTTGATCTTCCTCTGTGGGACAGTTGTGGATTGATTTTTCTACTTCAAACATGTTTATAGTGGTTCCCTCAGACTCTTCTTTGATTTTCTCATCTTCATCAAGAAAGTTCTCTTGAAATGGGGGAATAATTTGTTGATTTGATTCTGTTTGTCTATTGGGAGTGGTATTGTTTCTTCTAAAGTTCCGGTTCTGGTTATGATTTTGGTTCCTGTTCTGATCACTAACTATGACAACCATTTTTTCTATCATTTGCTATAGCTTTTCCATGTTTTTAGATAGACGGTCATAATTGGGATCAGATGTGGAAGCTACAGTGTCATCTCTGTATGTTACCCTTTTCTCAGCTCTCAATCTTGTTTTTTTCTCAATCAGATTAGCCTCTACACTCACTACTCCCTTTTGCATGTCTTCCAATGTGTTGTAATCTCTCTCCCTAAGCTGGTAGACCATGTCAGCATCAAATCCTTCAGCGTATTTCACTAGGGCCAAACCTTGGGGAGGTTTCATGTGTGGAGGAAGAGCGTTATAAACGCTATTAAACCTTGTAGAGTAGTCATGGACACTCTCTCCCATGTTTCTTTTCAGGTTCTTGTATTCTGCTAAGATTTGGAGAGGGTTGGCCTTAACTTCCCATTTATTTATGAAGGTTTGATATAAAGCAGGGAGGTCTTGGATACTATTAGGAGGTAGGCCTTTGAACCATTTTTTCACTTCCCCTCCTAAAATCTGGGAAAATATTCTCATTTTGACTGTGTCATCATCTATCTCCATGTAGTCAAAAGAATCTTCCATTCTGTCTACATGGTGTTGAGCTGTGGTAGACTCTTTTGCAGTGAAGTGTGGGATCTTTGACTGATAATCATTGGGTAAGGGCACTAGAGGCTGGGGTAAAACCAGCGGTGCATACCAGGCTGTCATGATGGTATTTTGGGGAGGTAAGGGGTTGGCTTGAGCAGCTGGTATATGGATGGCAGGGATACTAGGACCAGCAGAAGTCTGTTGAGCAGATTTAGGGTGGCAGAGCCCCAAGTTTTGAATGAAGTGAATATCCAGAGGTGTAGATGGATGGGTCTCTCTGTCCCTAATGTGTTGACCACTATGAGATGGTGAACCGAGAAGCTCAAAGTCTGGTTGGTCTAGAACATTGAATGACCTAGTTCTTGGTAGCCTGTTTGGTAAGTCTAGGTCGAGAGGTGGGACTAATAGAGCTGTAAATTCTTCCGGTGCAGAGTTATCTCTATGGATGTGGATGGAAATAATTGGTCTTTTAGGTGTAGGAGACCTCTTGAGGATGCTCTCAAGGTTGTCAACTATTTCAGGTGGGTTTGGGTTAGGATAAGCTCTTGTGTGAATGGTTCTTGAAGCCAGAATGTTGTTTTCCAACCAAGTAGCTTAACCCTACTGGTTACTTCTATTATGGCTGATGTTGTTATGGAGGCTGGTCTCCCAGTGGAGTCTTATGTGAACCAAGATAATCAGCAGTCCTACTGATCACCAGTGGAGTCTTTGATCTTTAAGGAACTATGGAGTCGCCAGGTGGAAGGTTTAGGATGCTTCTAGGGGGTGCACTGTCCACCACAGTGCTTATGAAATATCCCTTTCAAGGATATCCTCAAAACAAAGCAAACTCTAACCAGAGATGGACTGGGGGGCTTTTACCAGATATTTCACCTCCGAAAGAGAGTGAGATCTGGAGGCTACCTGGCCCTTTCCAAACTCTGTCTAAGATTGTGGGAGAAGCACAACAAGTGGGGTAGAAAGTGAATTGCAAGTGGAAGTGTTTCAATGCCAACCTAACCAGAGATTTTGGTTTTCTGAGGCTCTTGTGATGTAGTATGATGGAAAATACTCAGAAATTCCCGAGCGGAGTCGCCATTATGTTGGGGTTCCCATGTTTTGGCCAGATTGGCAAGACCAAAAGATGAGACAACATCAGAACCACTTTCAGACCTCAGGATCTAGCCCTCCTAGGTCCAGAGAGGGATCTCTCTATATTAGCAAAGGTTTTAAGTCTTTGAAGCTCTATGTTTGAGGTATTAGGCTAGTTATAGGCACGGGGTTTGTTTGTTTGATTTTTTTTTTTTTTTTGGGAATCAGGAAAGAAGGTTTCAATATAAGACAAGGTTGTATAAAGAGGATTCTAGACAAAGGGGGAGAAATTTCAGAGAACATCCAAGACCATTGGGAAAATGGAGTCAGGAAAGGGTTTACTTGCTATTCAATATGAAGGCTTTTAGTTGGGCTAGTCATCTAAAGCATTGGATCTTAAAGATGATAGTGTGACATGAAATGGTAAGAGAGAGGGTGAAAGAAAGGAAACCTCCAAGGTGACCTTTCAGAAATCAGATCCAGGGATAGGACATGCCATTGGACAACCTGTGATCCAAAACCTAAAAGGTTAACTCTTCAGACAAGGAAACATAAAGATTCAGAACACAAAGGTGAAAACCTGAGATCAGAGAGAGACTTTGAACTCTCAATGCTTCGGCCTCCAGCTTAAGAGAACTTAGAAAGGTTTAATCAAGTGAAAGGACTCTAGTGAGACAGAGACAAAGCTCTAAACTCCCAGTATCCCAATTCATTCAATTAAATCCTAACAAGAACATCTAAGAACGGATTCATTAATTCATACATCAACTAGCATTATATATTTGACCACTACATTGGTTAAATTAGTTGAAATCAATCCTTAGATAACACATTCAGCAGAAAACATTGAAGGCAGGGAGAGCAGAAACATAGGGTACCTAACAAGGGTAAATCCTATGCCAGATTTCTGATGCGTGCCAGGAGAAATGAAATGAAATGAACTACAAGGTAAAACAAATACAAAGATAGAAAAACATCACCGCTGCTTTAAATCAGGATCCAAAGAAATGTGCTTGTCATATTAAAGAGAAACACCAGTCATGTACAACATTGCCAACAGCTTGATATTCAGCCTAAAAACATCTCCCTCGGCCTATCTTACCACTTTACACAGAGACTATGTCTCAAAAGAAAATAGCTTGCAATTCTCAGATATCCGATCAACAACCTTACAATGAGTTTCTTCATGAATTTTATAGCTGAAAGAGGAGCAGAGGAGGTAAGTGAAAAACTAAATGTAGCATTAAAGCTCAGAAGAGGAAGGAGGCCGAGGCCCCATTCTGTTTTAAATCCGAGGCATTTATCTTCAGTACTCTTTGGATGAAAGAGTGGTCTTCGTCAGGCTGCCATTTACTCCGGGTATGTCTTTGATGTACTTGTTGTAGCACCTCTGCAATACTCTGGTGAATAAACCGAGGTGGATAAAATACTGTGAGGTCTGCCATACTGTGCAACAAATGCTCTAGCAGCATTGGGACTGTTGTCAGGGAGGAAACTTCTCATGGACACAATGTAGACTGAAACAGTACAAGTACTGTGTCTTTTCTTGGGAGGAGACTTCTGTTGATTTGTAACCTTTGATGATATTGTTTTCTGCACACTAGGCCTTCTTTGTGATTTACGAGGTCTTCAATCTGGTACCTTTGCCTTTAAATAATTGGATTAAGGCTCAAAATCTTCAATTACAAGCCTTAAACTCTCTTCCTTTTCACTGGTACTCTCTGCCACTCCATGATTGTCCCTGTCAGTGAGATCTGAGCTTTGATGGCGCTGGAAAAGTTTTGCGCAGATAAACTCTATTTTTTTAATGAAAATCATGCCTCGGCACTTTCTCAGGCTCTTCTTTGTGCTATCAAGCTCTGAACTCAGCTTTCTCTGTGCACTGTGCCACTACAATAGTGCATATGAACCATGGCAGTTTTCCACCTGCCTATAACCTTGCAAAACACATAAACGCGTTAAGAAAACCATGCATGGGGAGGGTGGATGCAGCGGGGACAATGAAAATGGCAGTGCAGCCTGGTGAAATGGTGTAACAGTGCAGGGTGATGGTGAAAAAATGCAGCGAACAGTGGAAAATGGTCTGGTGAAAGTTGGAGGAATGCAGCAAATTTTTATGCAAACATTAGACATTTGAATTTTGAATGGCATATAAAGGGGACGGAAGAAATGCGACAAAAATACATGGAGTGGGTGATGTGGTGAGACTTGGTCAATGGTGGGGCATGCATTAAATCCGGACCATCCAATCTCAGGAGGAGATCGACGGTTGAGAACGCATCGGAGGGCGACAGATGGTGGGCCAGGGGTTCTATTTGCCTTGGATTAACTCTCGAGCATCTTCGTGGCGCGATCACCATTGGATGGATAGCTTCAGATCGGATGGTGTACACGCATATTGTGTCGGGTCCACAGTCAAACATTAACGCGCGATGAGGGCGGTTTTCCAATAGTGCTCGGAGCCACGCGTCGGCCGGTGAATGGCACCGTTGCCAAACGAAAAACACCGCCCTCCTCTCAAAGGCGATGCGATAGAAACCGCTGGTTTCTGCACAGTTTTTTGGCGCGGGGACCACCGGGGTGGAAGAAATATGGACCGTCGATTTGCGGGTCATATGGACGGTAGATATGCGATCTGAGGGGTGAACGGGGGGGAGCACGGACGCTATGGAGTTTGCGAAGATCGTCTGATCTGTACAGATTGGCGGTTAATAGCGCTCTCGATATCCAATTGCGATAAGCGCTTTCCGGGCTAGCGCTTGGTTTTAGCGCCCAGGTCATGTGGGGGGAAACGGTTTTGGGGGGCTGGCTGAAAGGGGCTAGCCTGATATATATGAAAAGAGTGATTTTTAGCCAAAAGGAGGGGTTTTTTAAGGCTAAAAGAGGAATTCGATAGAGGTAAAAAAGGAGTTTAAAGTCGAATGAGGGAACCTCACTTGTTTTTAAAGGGGAAATGGGTGGTTTAGGGGATTTTGGGAGGGATTTCTAGGGTAAAAAGGGGGACTTTGTCAAAGGGGGAAAAGGGTTAAAATGGGACATTCTGCAGGGATACAAGGGGCAAATGAAGGCCTTTTGGAGCACAATTTTTTACAATCAGTGAGACCTTTTGGATGGAAACAGCAGTGAGGATATTTAAAAGGAAATGGACCCACAGAAGCTTCAAGGACGAGATATTTTCATGGGAAATGTATATCTTGAAGGCTCATAAAACAACTTAGCCACCTGTTTGCTTGACAAAAAATTCATAGTGGGCTAACACTCTAAACAACCTTCTTGCTTGTCGATGTAAATGCCAAATAGGGTAGGGGAGAGGGGGCAACCTTGTTTAACTTCAATATTAATATCTTTTGACCACCCCTCATTGCTCTTTAACGTGGAAATTACATTCTCGTATAACCTTATAGCGGTCGCTCTTAGCTCGAAAGGAACGTTTAGCTCTTCTAATCTATTCCATAGGTTATTTCTAGGAACCATATCGAAAGCCTTTCTAAAGTCCACAAAGCAACAGAAGAAATTGGATTTATCATTGCGACATTCCTCCATAATGATCCTAAGCATAACGAGGTGGTCTATTGTTGAGTGTTGCCTTCTAAAACCCACTTGGCCTTTTGCCCGCTTACCTTCACTTTCAAGCCAAATGCTCAACTTCTTTTCCAAAATAATACCATATAACTTGGCTAAGAGAGGGCTGATCATAATTGTTCGATAATTAGAGGGGTTATTTGTATCCCCACTTTTAAAAATAGGGATAATGAGGCTCTGAGTCCAAGGTTTAGGGAACCCTTGCTTGACCGCTTGGTTGAAAATCTTGTGGATGTGGGGGATGAGGATAGGACCTCCAACTTTTAAGATTTTTGTGTGGTAACCTTCAATGTCTTTAGCTTTCCCATTTGCCAGGCGTTTAACCCCAAAATCAGTGTCTTCTAATGAGAAAACATCTTTCGTTGTGAGAAGGGTTTCAAAATCCCTGGCATTTGGAGATTCATAAAGCGTTTTAAGATAGGAATTCCAGTCGTGTAAAGCAATTTTATTATTATCTTTAGTTTTCCTAGTTAGAATCTGCCTCCAGAATTTCCTAGGAGCCACCTTAGAGAGGTGTAAGAGATTATCTTGTCTTTTACGAATATATTGTCTTTTTTTCCTTTTAATTAGGGCTTTGTATATTTTTATCTTGTTAATTTTGAGAGATTCATCAACAGCTTCCTTAATTGCTCTCCTCACACTTTTACAATCTTTTTCATACCATGGGTTGGTTTTGCTATTTCTTTTATTACTTGAGACTTCAATTGAGAACTTGTTAATAGAATATGAGAGGGTTGTAGTAAAATTATGATAGAGGTCATCTATGTTGTCTATACTAGATAAAGGAAGAAAATTAGTTTTTAATTCATTTAGAAAGAGATCGTTTTTATTTCTATCAAAGATTAAGTTCTTTTGACTATAAGGATTATCTTCTATGGGATCTCTAGGCATGACAAAATTGAGAGTTATGAGTAAAGGCCTATGATAAGAGTCAGGCTCATGGTCGTCTAAGATGTCAAAATTTATTATTTTGTTGTATAAAGGGGGATCGAAATAACATAGTCTACCACGCTCTTGCCAAGCCCATGGATGCAGGTCATCTTGCTAGAAATGAGTCACTTCTTTAGACCATTGCACATTATGAGATCCTGAGCACTACAAAGCTTGACTAGCTCCGACCCAAACAAATTATCCCCAAGGTCTTCAGAGCTCCTTTTGTACCGACTAGCCAGAGTAAGGTCTTCGTCTAACCAAAGAGGATTGGGGTTGGAATGATTGCTTAGAAGAATAGCTTGGTTGCTTCAAGTTTGAGCATTAAAGTCACCCATTAAAAGGATATTGCCTCCATTCCTTAGGCTAGAAATATCATTCTCTAAACCATTTTAAGGACTATTTTTATCTAGATTCTTTTTCTTATAGAAGTTAGAATTAATGGGGGGAAAATAACAGATTGCTATGTACATTTTTTTATCATTAATGTCAGTAATCTCAATCCAACTATATTGGTTGTAAGGGTCATTTTTATAAATCTTAGCATGGGGGGAGATGTTCTTCTTAATGTAGCAAGCTATGCCCCCAATTCCTCTACTGGAGAATCGTTTGTTCCAGGTAGACCATAATGCAAAGCCATCTATGTTAGGGACCTTATGTGCTCCCAAGTTTCAACAAGCAATATAATATCAATATCATTTGAGATCCAACTTAGCTTGGGACCTTTGTTCCATGGAAAGCCCCAATAGTTCCAAGAAAGAATTCAGAGCATCTTGAATTGCTATTTATTACTATATTTTTGGTTTCTATCTCGAATAATGGCTTTTCTATTCTGATTATTGCCCATTTTCCTTCCTTCCTAGCTTCTTTTACCTTTTGAACCTCTTTTCTTAATTCTGCTTGATCTTCTGGAATGAGATCTTCGTTTATAAATATTCTCGTTCCTTTTAGACTTGAGGTTTTACTAAGTATGTCATACTTATGGTCAGTAGAGCTCACCTTTATTTGGATCAACCTTCCTTTATTCTCAGTTAATTTTCCTAACCTTGTTGCTTGTGTGAGACAGGTGGTTTCAATTTGTAATTTATTATGTAATTCTGTCTAGGCTATGGCTAAAGTATCCTCGTCTACATCCTCTTTCAAACCAGAGATTATAAGGTTCAAGGTCCTTTTATTACGCTCATGGTCTAATTCGATCATTTTTTTCATTTCATCTTTAATTGGTTTGATATCTAATTTACCTGCCCCACTATTTAGGGTGAGATTGTTGTTAACTTTTTCTTCTAGTTCTTTAATCATGTCCTTCATTTTAAGACTCTCTATATTATCAGCATCTCCTTGCTGGAATGTTTGGTTCGTATCTTGGTTTTGTTTTTCTATGACCTGCAACCTAGTTTCCATTGCCTCCATTGTATTCTCCAATAGTTCTATTTTATTTTCTATTTGTTTTTGGATCTTGTCTTCAAGAGATGTGAATTTTTTTTCCAGCATGGCTTCTTACTCGGTTTGTAGCTTGACTTCTCTTTCTTCTCTATGTTTCTCTAAAGCTCTATATACTCATAAAGGCTCTGTAGAGTAACTACGTTAGGTCTACCTTTGGTAATCTTTGGTAGCTGTGGTGAATTATTCATACTTGAGAATATATGAGTAGATATGTATTAGAAAAAAGATAAGGAATGTGTGCACCTGAATATCAGCAAACCGAAGAGCAGACCTCAAATGCACATGTCCAAAAATTTATAAAATAATATTTTTTTATTTTTTAAAATCATTTTTTTATACAAAAAATTTAATATTTAAAAAAAAAAAAATTCATTTATCATTATTTTAATGAGATCAAACAATATTATTTAAATTATACCTATAATTTAATTATAGATTTTATGAGTTAATTACATATACTTCTAATTTAAAGACTAAATAGTAAATTTTAACATCGCATTTAAATGTGTTGTGATATAAGTTGTATAACAAAAACAAAAACCCGTGTAGAATATGTGAGATGATACCAAACGTTTCATAACAAACACATGGAACTACAGCATTATACCAAACGTTCCAAAACAAACACATGGAACTAGAACGTGATCTAAAGGCACATTGGATGAATATAAGATTTAAAATTTGGATATAGTAAATTGGCTGTAGAAGACTAATAGATTTTTCAAGATTTTAGTTGTTTTTGAGGTTGTGATGGTATAAATAAAATTACAAAATTCGAATACTCTTATCTCAAATTATTTTAGGAAAAAAGATCACTGGATTCGCTCCGAACCAATTTACTCCATTTTACTCCATTAATAGGGAACTTCATTAAAGAATATTGAAAAATTAGTACACCGAAAACGTTGCGTAGAGATACGGACTCATTTATTTATTTTGCAGATGTCAAGATGTTCACCTCTCAAGCTGTTTGAACCCTCCAAAATAGAAAATGAAAGTGTAAAAAAAAAATAGGTTAATAATTTTAAATTATTTATTTATTTAAAAATTATGAGAAATTAATTATTTACAATTATTTTTTATGGAAATAGTTATAGTTGAATGATACGGTTAAATCACAAAAAATGATATTTAATATAATGCATTACAGAAACACCTTGATACTTAAATTTAATTTAATTTTAAAATTTTGAATTATTAGATTTTTATTATATATAATGAAGAGATGTTTTTTCATATTTATATAATGTAATTTTAAAAATTCAAGGATTTTCATTTATTTTATTTCATTTTAAATGTTCATTATAATATGTTTGAAAACTATATAATCTAAAAAAACAAGGTCTACATAAATTTTACACTAGGTTATTGGTTTGAGAGATAATTCTTGGGAATGCCACATTAATACTTCATTCCTAGTGATTATACAAACCATTATTTATGGTTGAAGTGAATAAATAATCTAAAAACAACAAGGTCTACATGAATTTTACACTAGGTTATAGGTTTGAGAGATAATTCTTGGGAATGCCACATTAATACTTTGTTCCTAGTGATTATACAAACCATTATTTATGGTTGAAGGGAATAAATAAGATTTACTTATGTAATATAATATTTTATTTTGAGTAATTAAACAAGCCATTCTTGCTTATTGGAGGGAGTGACTAGGTTTTAACCAATGTGATATGTGAATGGACTATATAGACACACTAAGTAGATGACAAGTCAATTGATGAGGGTGGGTAGTTATAGCAGTTGTAACTACTTGACATTGGTATCATGTAGAAGTAGATGTGATCATATGGTGTAAATAGAAAAAGAGAACATTACTACTTAATTTGTTATAATAAAAAAATATATCTTATTGGTTTCACTACTGCTTTTCTTTTCTTCCTGATTTTATGTATGTGTGCTTGTAATACTTCTTTTTCATATTATGTTGTGAATACATTACTGATAACTTCTTTGAGTAATCTTTAGATTACAACATTAGTTCCATTGCTAGCATCATATTAATAAAATTGTACAATAGTCGTATATGTATATGTGTATGTAAAGTGTGAAGAATATTCTTGAATGATGAGAGAAGAAAGTAGCCATTTATTTTAAAAATTACATAAGAGGAATCAATTGGCTCATGAATTGGGAAGGGCATAAGTTTCCCAAAAACACGTGTTAAATTCTTGGATTTATTCCTAGAAAAAATAAAGAAGTATATTATGAGAGAGGAAAGTATACATTTATTTTAAAAATTACATAAGAGGAATCAATTGGCTCATGAATTGGCAAGGGCATAAGTTTCCCCAAAACACATGTTAAATCCTTAGAGTTATTCCAAGAAAAAATAAAGAAGTATATTGATCAAACTACATGTGAATAATAATATGAAAGACAAACAATTAATGTTAAATCTAATCAATGATGGTTGAACCAATCTATATAAGTGTTTTGAACAAATTGTGGAGGACTTTTGCAAAGACCAATTAATAAAAGAGTGCATTCCCTTGGATGACATCAAAGGACAATACTATGATGATCTTCACAATGGTTTCCTTTGCATGATATCTTTGTCTTGACTAGTGTTAAGAAGAAAATGATCATTTCCAAGATTACAACTATTTTTCATGAGATTCATAGTAAAAGTGGGCATTGATCAATTCCTAGAATGTCATGGGATGAAAGAGTTTGTCACCTATGGGATCTTCAAAGGGTTGAAAATAAAAATCACTTTATTTTAGATTGTCCATCTTATACTCACATTCAGTCTAATTTTCAAAATATTTGTCACATTGCCAATATTCTTAACCTTTAACTTAGAAAAACTTTTGTGATGTTTCTCTCACTAGAAATAAAATGTTAAAGAATTAATATTAATTTCTTAACTTCTTAAAGTTCGATAAACCATAAAGTCTTAGTAAATATTCTTCTTATCATCGTCCATAGATTGAAATTGAATATTTTAAATATTCCACTTAATTTTATAATTTTAATGATTATTTTTTTAAGTTATCAATTCTAACTGATGCGTCCTATATTGGAATGGGCCTTCTAGAAATTTAATTTTATTTAGAAAACAAATGGATAGATGGTAGAGATATCACATCTATTGAATATTGACATTGGCCCCCAAGACATGGGTGGAAATTTATTTCAAACGCTAATCTTGAGAATTTTCACTGCTTAACTTTTAAATTAAAATGAACTTCGAAGAATCAAGGGTTTGCGTCTCTTGATGGCAGTTAGGGTTAGCAGTGAGTCTAGATCGCAAAAATATCGAAGATGCCCCATTCATGGAGTTAATAGGTCTGACGGGTGTGTTTTGTTTATCTCCGAGCTTCTTGATTCGAGATGTGTGTTTTGTTTATCTCCGAGCTTCTTGATTCGAGATATGAACACAACTACTGATTCATTCCCCATTTTCATGGAGAGAATATTTCCATTCAGGAACAATAGGAAATTTGTGTTTTGAATCTTGTACAGATCCTTGAGGGTTGTCCATATCTCATTTGTTTATTTATACTCCCAATCCTGAATTTCTTCTGTTTGAAGACATACCTTGAGATGGCATCTTTTGAGGTGATTTTATTTGTGGTGTACCTCTGCCTTTCTGTCATCACCAAGGTAGATTTTAGCACCACTCTTGGTTTCTTTAAAATTTTCAAACCACCGTATGTTACCTATCATGTGAGTGGAAGCTCCTGAATCCATAAACCAAGTATCTGCTTCATAATGCTCAGCACAGAGAACAAATTCAGACATAAACAATGTGAGGTCTTTATTCTAATCTTCATCAGCAAAATCAAACATAAACAATGTGAGGTCCTGGTTCTAATCTTCATCAACAAAGTGCCCTGCATGCTTCTTATGTCTATGTCGAGATTCATCAAATTTCTTCTTATCACGATTCCTAGCAATATGACCAACTCTACCACAATAGAAATATTAATTAGAAAAAACTAGATTTCTCCATTAATTCAAACATTGTGAAGGTACTTATTTATATCACTTGAAATCATAGGCCCTCAACATATCGACATACCAACCAACACACAATTTCATGGGATTTATTGAAATCTTAGTGTAAAAAAGAGCATGTAACTCATAGCATGTGTACGTCCAATGTTAAACTCTTTATTATTAAGCCTAGAGATCGTAATCTCAACTGTCAAAGAACCTCAATGTTCAATAAAGAAGTACTTCTTTTAAACAACTGTGAAACCATAAGAGTCAACGAGTGTTCCTCACAACGGTTTAAGGTCGTCTGGCCGATACCCAAAAGGTATACACATTAGACAGTGGAATTTATGCCCAAAAACTTTTATTACTCAACAAAATTATTTCCTAAATGAAAGCCAGCAGAAGTCATTTCTTGAAGATCCTGAAAAAATTGACCACAAAAGACGATATCATAGTAAAAACCTGGTAGTTCTAGCGAGTTATATATTGAATGATCCAAATTCACAAATTGAAAATAAGAGGGTTCAAATCTAGAAAGGGCAATACAAAATTTGGATGATTAAAATATGTAAAAGTAGAAAAGACAATGTATGAATCCAAACCGCAGTCAGAATACCAATAAATTACCTATGTGTAGTCTTTATAAGCAACAACAACATTTCAACCTCTTCACTATAGTTAGAGCTTTATGGTCTACTAACATTTAGTGACAGATTGAAAGGAAAATCGACACAAAAATAGTGACAAATTGAAATCTCTGCAAAGAAAGAGAAGGGTTTCTGCGGGACATAGTGAACTTGCTAAATTTAGATTACGTGTGGCTACATAGATGCATATACTTCTTTAAGTGTTAATGACGGCCCTAATCGAATAAAAAATATCTGTGCCAATAAGGAAAGGTGGAATTTGTCTCAAGGTTGTTGCATTTGCATGCAGCGACTAGATTCGATTGGAATAAGCAAAGGTTCAAATCATTACTTTGCCACCTGAAAATTTTCCATGCATGCAGTGGCCATGGAGTCGATTGGAATAAGCATAGGTTCAAATCATTACTTTTCCACCTGAAAATCGTCCATGCACTGATATCATATGCATGGCATGCCGCACGATATCAACATAAAAGAATAGATACAAATACTATTTTCACTTGTATTGAACTCTATAGCTACCCTTTAACCCATTACAAAAAATTAGGGGCTTTGACCCACCCTAAAACCCCTACGTAGGACCAACTATTACAAAATTATACAAAAACATAGGTCAGGGAACCGTGTTCCAACAGGCCCCCAACACAATCTTGTGACTCGTCCTGAGTCACTACGGCTGTGGGGTTTGCATCTTCGCTTGAAGCTGCCTGATCGCATCAACCAGCGGGGGCAACACTCCTTCACTATGCGCAACAATATTCTAAGCAATCTCCACCAACTTCTGTGAAGCTGGACCTTCTGTAGCAGCAGTGACGCTCTCCAAAGTCTGGTTTAGTTTCTTAACTGCGATATCGACGTCCTGAGAGAGCTTGAGGGCTTCATTGGCGCAAGGCTTAAGGTGGTCGCTGAGAACCTTATTTTTGTGGCGGAGCTCTTCAATGTCATCTCTAAGTTTGTGGCTGGTACACAGTCGTGCGAGGCGCTGAGCGGGGATGAAAGATGACATAGTAGCTTCGAGCTGTTCAAACTCTTCCTCCTTCTGGCACAGTTCTTGAGTAAAATCCCATAGGAGAGGGTCGTGCTGCACCTTAGACCACAGCTGCATAGCTGTCTCCAACAATTCTACACCATGAGCAATCTGAGATGTAATAGTATTGGTGGCCTCTGTGACCAACGCGGCTCGCTAGTCTCTTACCTCAGGAGGTGTTTCTGGCTGCAACTTAGCCTGTAAGGCAGCAATTTGTTGTTCCATTTCTATCTTGATTGTCTGAATTTTAGTCCTCGAAGCCCTTAGCACTATAACAAGCCCCTCAATCTTGGCCTGGGGGGTGGCAGAAACCGGTATATCCTCAGTGACATCCGCACAGAGCATACTGATTAGGCGTTCAAAATTTTTCTATTACGTGGCACCGAGGGTGCATGCAGCCTGCGCCTGGTACACCTCGGCAGTTTTCTCCACAATTGTCTACTCTGCTGTACTGAGCTACTGGTGCACCCGGAGGTCTCTGTGTTGAATCTCCTCAAAGAGGGATGCATGAAAAATCAAACGGTAAAAAATCTTCAGAAATCGCCTCATTAAATGTCGACCGCCCGCTCCTTCCAACGGTAAATTTTGCATTTTACCCCATTTTACTGTTCCAATGGCTAGTTTTTACAGTTGTGTATTACCCCTGTGCTCCCAGTTCACCTTCCCATGCTTCTAGACTTGCGATCGACCCCTGCGCTCCCAGCGCACCTCTCTAGGCTTCCAAACCTGTGATCGACCCCTGTGCGTCCAATGGACCTGCGTGCATTTGTCCTCATGCCTGCGCGTATTTTGCCCCATACAGCTACTCTGACCATATAGTCATTTGATTCGGTATGGTTTGAGCTGGCTGCCATTCACATATCCTAGTATCATATCACCACGTAGTGTAGCTAACCAGACAGCTCCTCCATCAGTGATTTCGTTTACCATATAGGGACCGAGCCAGTGTTGTCGAAACTTCCCCGAGTGCTTCGCAAATTAGCTATCGTATAGCAGGACCAATTCTCCCTCCGCAAAGATCTTTTGCCGAATGTGTCGATCATCCCATGATTTTTTCCGGGCCTTCTGAACTTGCTAATGGAAGTTAGCAATGAACCGATCTGCCTCTAAGGCCACGAGCTGCGCTAAACGCTCCTCCATAATATTCTGCTCTGCCATGTTTATAAAGGTTGTGATACATAGGCTAGGAACAATATACTCTATGGGCATAATGGCCTCCTTTCTGTAAACCATCTGAAACGATGTTTCCCTAGTCAACTTCTTGCATGTGGTTTGATAGGCCCAGAGAACCAACAGGATGCGCACGTCCTAGTCACTTTGATCAACATTACAAACCTTGGTTAGTGCTTATTCCAATATTTTATTAAAAGCTTCTACTGCTCCATTTTCTTGCGGGTGATAAGGGGTACTTTTTGCATGGTGGATGTGAAATTCTTCAGTCAAAGCCTGTATTGTTTCATTAACAAAATGCGTACCTTTATCGCTCGTCAAGATCTTTGGATAGCCAAACCTATTTATATGTTCAAAAATGAAGTGTGCAGCTGTATCTGTAGTGCAACTCTTCACAGCTTGTGCTTCAAACCATCTAGTTACATAATCAGTCGCAGTGATGATGTAGCGCGCACCTGTCTTCTTTCTCAACGGGTTGATGTGCCCCACGAAGTCTATGGCCCATTTTTCAAATGCTTGCAGGGCCATCTACGGTTGCAGGGACATTTCTCTCTACGCGAAGATCTTCATATCCTTTGGCAAGTGTCACAGGCTTTGAAATAATCGTGAGAGTCGCCATGCAGTGTGGGCCACCATAGCCCAGCTCTCAGGATCTTCTATGTTGTTTCCTTCCCTGCATAGTTACCTCCTGCTACGCCCATGTGGGTTTCTGCTAAGATGGTGTGTCTTTCATGCTCGAGTACATATCTTCGTAGCACCTCATCAGCTCCCAACTTATACAGGTGGCCCACTATGATGGTAAAGTCTGTTGCGCAGGTGACTAGATCCTTCTTCTGTTGTACTGAATATTCTGGAGGCGCCATCCCCGTATTTAAGAAGTGAATGATGTCAGCAAAGTGCTCATCAACTACCTTAATAGGAAATGGCTACGGATCGGGAAGTCCTTCTTCTAGGTTGGTCGGCTCTTCGCCACTTTCGATTCAAGATAAGTGGTCTGGCCCAGCATTCAGTTTCCCTGGATTCATTATAATCTCAAAATTATATTCTTGAAATAGTAGCAACCATCGGCAAATATTCCCCCCCAACACAGGCTTATTCACTAGGTACTTCAAAACCGAGTGATCTATAAACATCTTTAAGTGCCCTCCTAATAGATAATGCCGGTATTTTTGCAAGGCATATACTATGGTCAACCCCTCGCGCTCAGTAGTGGAGTAGTTGCGCTCCGCACTAGAAATTTTTCTACTAGAAAATGCAACTGGATGGTTGATGTGTCTATCTCCAGGCTACGTAAGGACAGCTCCCAGGGTGATCCCTGAGGCATCTACATGAACATGGAAAATATTCACCCAATCAGGAAATATGAGGATAAGTGGAGAGACCATCTTTTCCTTGAGTAGTTCGAAGCTCTTCTGACACTCTGCGTCCCAAAAAAAAAAACATCTTTCTTTAACAACTTTTCCATAGGCGCAGTGATCAGTGCATACCCTTGAATAAACTTCCTGTAGTAGCTTGTGTGTCCGAGAATCGAACACAACCATTTCTTAGTTGTAGGGACTGCTAAGTTGATGATAACTTCCACCTTGTTAGGATTAACCATCAATCCCTACTGACAGACTATGTGACCTAGCAAGATCCCAAACTGTACGCAGAATATGCACTTCTTGATGTTTAGGTAAATCTGGTGTTTTTTGCAAGCATCCAACATCAAGATCAGGTTGGAGACGTGCTTCTTTACCAACCCAAATACTGTCCAATCATCAAAATATACTTCCAAGAATTTGTGGATGAATTTTTTGAATACTGCGACCACCACCCGCGAAAATATGGTAGGGGCATTGTTGAGCCCAAATGGCATGACTGTGTACTGGAAGGATCCCCATTCAGTAGCGAACGTAGTTTTGTTGCGATCTTCATGTGTGATCCTGATCTGATGGTAGCCCGAGAAACCATCAATGAACGAGTACGCCTCCTGCCCTCCCACACTATCAAGAATTTCATCAGAAAATGGCGTAGGGAAGGGATCGTGTACACATTCATCGTTCAATTTGCACAGGTCAACATAGATTCTTATTTTTCCCTTCGTCGTTTTCTCCTAGACCACCATAGGGCTTACCCAATCTGACTGTTTTATCGGTTCGATGATACCGCGGCTAGCATTTTTTCAATTTCTTCTCGGAATTTCTGCTTATACTTGGGGTTCAATCAGTAAGGTCGCTGCTTGACAGGGTGCGCATCTTTTTTTAAAGTGATGCGCATAACCCCTAGGTTCCCTGTAATACCCTTGAGTTCTGAGAATTTTGTAGGAAACAGGTCCTAGTACTCCATGAGAAGCTCTGTTATTTTCCCCACAGTGTCATCATCCCAGTAGTCCCCAATTTTAGCGAGCTTAGGTTGTTCTTCTATTCCAATGTTGACTTCCCTTAGCTTCAGAGGCTTGGTCACATCGACGGTCTGCAGTGGGGGTCCAGCCACTGTGCGTTCTCCCTCTGATTCCGGGATAGTGACATTTCACGGGTCTTCATCACATTCCTCCATTGATATATTGTGACAGTTAACAATATCCTGCATCTGTGTATCCCAAGATGGTGCCCCGTACTCCACACGAGGGCGTGATTCATTAAATATTAGGGCATATTTATCGTACAAGGCTTCGTCGAGTGCCTCAGTTCCACCTACCAACCCAAACGTCCCTACAAACTCTTCCTTCATGGTTTCCCAGTAGTGGGTGTGCTGATGTAGCTCTGCGTCTAAATACCATACAGTGGGGATTGGCCCCAAGGCATGAATGAATAGGTGGACCCATTCGTCCGTAGTCCTTTCACTCCATTCCTCCATCCATGCAGTCAAGTGCCTGCGCGAGTATCCTGGGCTAAGGAAAGTATTTACGCACAGGTGAACCGGTGTTCAAACTGCAGGATCATCATTTCGCGACATTCCTCCCAATCCTGGAACATCCCCTTATGTGTTTCCCACCATCGTGCAGTTGCTGTGCGCATTGCTAGGTTAAGCACCCACATTCTTCGATCTCTTGTAACTTCGACTTCAAATGTTCACAAAAAATATCTAATACTACCATAACTATCAAAGTATGGTAGTTCTCTTACCTCTGAGGAGATACACCAGAAGCTCTTCGTGATCCTAAGACATTGCAGCGTAGATACGTCACGTAATCGATTCTGCCAATTTTCAATTTCCCTGTCAGAATCAGAGAGGCATTCACTATCTTTTTCCCAGCATAGCACACCATTATTTGTAGGATTAATCCAATCCTCTTCCTAGGAGGTAATTTTATAAATATTTTCCACGTCGTCTTCTTCGCGCACAGGCTCTATGTACCACTCTCCTTCCACAAGGTCTAGAGGGACTATCACTCTCTTACCCTGATCTTCAAGTTGAAATTACCTCCCATGTATATCGCCCAATCCAGTCCTAAGAGTGCAGGATAAGGTTCCGCATCCTCCACGATTTGAATTACCTCGAAATCCGTGCATACCTTAACTCCTGCGATATCTACCATAATCTTTGACAGCCTCCCCAATGGTATGATCTTTTGTTGGTTAGCCATGCACAGCTGTATAGTAGACCATTCTAGCTTAGGTTCTCCCATGCATTGCCATGTTTTCTTGGGCAGAACGTTCGCATCTAATCCTAGATCCAGGATAACCTGATCCATCTCATAGTCGTTGATCTACGCTGTTAGTCGCATTTCCTGCCCCGTGTGTTTCTTATGCTTGTAAAGTTTGTGAACATCTTTAACTTCTATGGGAGGGTCAGTTCTTTCTACGCATCTATCTATTAGTGCCTGAATATTTTCTACTACCCTCTGGTTGTGTAACAGCTTCATACATGCCTATAGGAATGGTTTAAATTCCTCGTTTTCTCTTAGGTTTGTTGGAGCCTTGGACATAGATGCCTCACCCGTGGTAAAGTCTTTGCAAGCTTCAATGAAGGTTTCTTTCTCCTTCTGTAGGTCCAAGATTTCCTTCTTGAGAGCATATTTCCAGATAATGGGTTCAACCGCAGCTTTCTGTTGGACATTGGATAAACCAACGCTCCTCGTGTGTTTCGCGACATGGACTAACCGCCTCTCATGGATCCTTATCTCTGGCGATAAGATCGTTGACTAAAACCTGCGGGTTTTGGTCTAACGGCAATTGTGATTCCCAAAAAGTGGTATCAGAGCATAGGTCACGAGTTCGATCCACACCCGGCTCATGTTGGGGGGGAGATTGTTGGACATTGGATAAACCAACGCTCCCCGTGTGTTTCGCGACATGGACTAACCGCCTCTCATGGATCCTTATCTCTGGCGATACGATTGTTGACTAAAACCTACGGGTTTTGGTCTAACGGCAATCGTGATTCCCAACACTTTCTCCTCAACTCCTCCAGTAGCCATGCAGCTGCGTGTTATGACATTAATACTTGGTCCCTCATCGCGTGGTTTCGCCTTGACCCTCTGCACATTATGCGTTGGTGTTTATTGTTTTTCTTGAAATTTTACTATCAGTACTGGACAATCTTCGATTACATGATCCAACTGCCTACAATATCGGCAAGATTTTCATGCAGGGTTCGGACAGTCCCTTGTGAAGTGCCCTATTTCTCACCAGTTGCAACAAATCAATTTCCCTCTTCCCCGACTTGAGCTTCCGCCTCTCCCTCCTCCCTTGCCCATGGCTAGAGAGCCTCATCTGCTTGAGGGAGACAGTGGCGAAGAAGGGTCAGCCTGTACCCTATATAGGTTTCCTCAATCTATCATTAAGTCATAGGTCTGACATTTATGTTCGTCATGTCCCACAGATGAACAGAATCAACACCATTGTTGCTTCAACTCTGGAACGTAATCACCAAGACGGGGACAGTGGTTGGTATCATGTAACCCAGCTACGTGGTACTCAGTGCACCATAATGTCGGACTGCTTGGTCCCACAACCTCTTTAGGATGCAATGGGTTGGGCCCCCTAGCCTACATGTAGTCTTCCAGCAGAGGTCAATGATCCTTGGTGTGGCCAGACACCCTGCATATTATGCACCATACATCTAGGCTAGCCTCTTTTCCTCACTTCTTCCATAGATTCTGGATCTCGAGGTGCATTGCCTCTAGCTGTCCCTGGATCTGTTGTACTCCAAACTGAGCATCATATCTTGGCATAGCTTCTAGCTTCATAGCAATCTCCAAGGCTTTCTCTTGTGTCTCAATCGCTTGCTAACCCATAGGTCTGCGCAGGTGAGGTAATAGCATGGCGATGAACCATTCCTTGTGTTGTCTATCATCATACTGAAATTCCCTCTCTATGATAACATTCTTTAGCCATTGATCTGGTTCCCATACTGACTTAGTGGGTCCCTGTTTAAAGTCTTTCAAGTCGACCACTATCTGAGAGTTTATTTGTGGCTCTTTTAACAGTTTAACCTGCATATAACCATAACAAGGCTATTATCAACAACAGACCTAATCAATACATTTGCATCCACGTGCACATTACCAAATACTATCACAGAGTATTATAATCGCAACTAATTTCAGATCACAAATATATTTCAGCCAATTCCAGAGGACAGATACATTCGCAGCTTAAATAATGATCACATATGCACTTCAACAGTAAACATGATCAATTTAGTTAACACACAGATACTTCAACTATACTTCACATTCATTAACATCAAATATCCACTTACAACCCAAACACAGCCCATGCACACAGCCTAGCGGGGTCCACATTCAGCAGGACTGAGGATCTCCGTGCACACAGCCAACAAGAGTCCTTACCCAAAACAACCCAAACATATCCTAACAATTCGCATGTAGCATCAATATTCTATCTTACTTACTTACTAGACCCAACTATCTATCTATTTATAATATTGTAGCATTCGCTAACCTATGGTCCACAAACCGTGGTTTGTAGACCCTAGAGCTACCCTTTAACCCATTACAAAACATTAATGGATTTGACCCACCCCAAAACCCCTACGCAGGACTGACTATTACAAAATTATACAAAAACGCGGGTCAAGGAACCCTATTCCAACAGGCCTCCAACACAATCTTTTCACTTGTCCCCAATCACTATGGCCGTGGGGTTTGCATCTTCGCCTCAAGCTGCCTGATCGCATCAACCAGGAGGGGAAGCACTCCTTCGCTCTGTGCAGCAGCATTCTGAGCAATATCCACCAACTTCTGCGAAGCTGAACCTTTTGTAGCAGCAGTGACGCTCTCCAAAGTCTTTTTTAGTTGCTTAACTGCGATATCGACGTCCTAAGAGAGCTTGAGGGCTTCATCGGCCCAAGGCTTAAGGTGGTCGCTGAGAACCTTATTTTTGTGGCGGAGCTCTTCAATGTCATCTCTAAGTTGGTGGCTAGTATGTAGTCATGCTAGGCACTGAGAAGGGATCAAAGATGACATAGAAGCTTCGAGTTGTTCAAAGTCTTCCTCCTTCTGGCACAGTTCTTGAGTAAAATCCCATAGGAGAGGGTCGCGATGTACCTTAGACCACAGCTGCATAATTGTCTCCAACAGTTTTGTGCCCTGAGCAATCTAAGATGTAATAGTATTAGTGGCCTCTGTGACCAGCGTAGCTCTCCGGGCTCTTACCTCAGGGGGATTTTTCTAGCTGCAACTAAGACTGTAAGGAAGCAATCTCTTGTTCCATTTCTGTCTTGACCGTTTGAATTTCAGTCCTCGAAGCTCTTAGTGCTGCAATAGGTCCCTCAATCTTGGACATCCACACAAAGCCTATTAATTGGGCATTCCAATTCTGTTTGTTGGGTGGTGGCGAGGGTGAATGCAGCCTGTGCCTGGGAAACCTTGGCAGTTTTCTCCACAATCGTCTGCTCCGTTGTACTGAGCTACTAGTGCACCCGGTGGTCCCTATGTTGAATCTCCTCAAAGAGGGATGTGTGAAGGATATGCAACAGTCGGGCTAAATCCAATTGTACCTTTGCATAGGCCTGGACTTGCACTCCCAAGGCTGGTGGGCTCAATACGATCGTTGCACCTAGTAGGGGTTAGAGGCGGTTGTCTGTTGTGATGATCAATTCGCTACTTGACGTTGGGGGTGGCCTTACCTGAACCATACTCTTCTATAGGGTGTCGGTTTTGATATGCAAAGCTCGGAGCTCAGATTGGAGCGTAGCGACCGTTGCCTTATGTTGCTCTTCCAGAGCTAGCCATTTATCCTCTGAGGCAAGGATGATTGCGTCTGCGATCTACTCCAGGTCTTCCTCGGTCAGAGTAGTCCTAGTTTCCTGATCTGGTCTTGTAGCTCGTTGTTTCTTTTTTGGGCCTTTAACAGGGTCACCAGTCCACTTCGTACCTCGAGGGGAATCAGCACCTCTCGTATCTAGACCCCCTGTGCCTAGATCCTGCTGCAAATCCTTCTGTTATTCTTGCCCTGTCCTTCGGTCTCTTTGGTGGTGTCGGGCAGGGTGACCTTCGTGGTGCTCATACCTGCAGTGTCCTTCGTACCTGAATTGAAGTCGATTTTCCAGTTTGGAGGCCAAGTAACAATAAGGAAGTCAATCTCCTCGTCAGCAACCATATACGGGAGTGATACCCACGCTGGATCCTTGTGGCCCATGATCTGCACATTGTGCATTTTGACTTGAAATGCTGCAATGCTCTTGTACTTGTCATAGATTGCTAGTGACAAGTGTGGTCGGGAGTGGATGGCAGCTGCGAGCCCACTCTGAAATAGGACCCGGAAGAACTTATTATCTTCAATGCACTTTTCATCCCTCGAATTCCACAGATTTGCATACTGTGCCCCTTCGCACATAGTCAGCTTTAGCTCGGGGAGGATCGAATCTTCTGGGGCTTCCCATACGACTAGCGTGATGAGGAGCAGCAACTAAGAGTAGCAGAATTCCCTTCCATGATCTTGGCCTTCGCGCACGTTTTCCAGAAATTCAGTGCACAATACCTGGGACCAGTTGAAGCTGACCACCTTTTCATAGCGGCCATCCAACTGGATTACATATGCGGGGACCGTGACAACCTGGCATTTGTGCATCATCTTGCATGCTAACAACAAGGTGCCCATGCGCGCACCAGGGTTGCTGATGGTGCTGATCATGAACCCCCTAGTGTTCCACTCCACATGGTAGTCCTCACGCACCTTATTGGTGATCTGTTTCTCATACTTTTTTCCTACGCACTCCATAGGGTTTGGCCCCTCCATGGGGAGACCAGTGATATGGTGAATAAGCATGGCATCAATGGGAATTCGATCCTGGATCCATAAGATGCCATCATGGACTAGAGCAAGCAGCTGTCACACAAGTTGGTTGGTGACAGTGTAGTGGCCAAAGTGAGGCATCCGCAGCAATTTTAATAACTCAGACTCAGCCAACCCACTTTCCCATGGCATGGGGACTACCTTTAATACGTCATTCTCCAATACCCTTTCTAGATATAATTCCGGTGCCAATTCTGGGAAGGTCTTCAGGTTAACCAGGTCATGATCATCGAATTTGACCATGTGGAGCTTGCCAAAGGATTCTCAAATTATGGCGACCTCACCTGGAATCAGTGGCATTTGTAGATAGGCACACATACCATCGAATTTCTTAGGTGTTCGCACTGAGGACCTTCGAGACTGAATATAAGGCGGTAGCCAATTGATTGGTTCAGCGATCCGAGCCTCTTCTTGAGTAGACAAAGGTATCTTTGATGGGTTAGGCGAACGTGCCTGGGGCACTGTTTGCAGGGATCTCACATTCCAGGGGGAGGTGCATGGCTTCCCCCCAGCCAACTTCGTCGCCTTCCCTTGGCGTTGCTCTTGGCCTTTACTCTTCTTCTTCTCTACTTGCTTCCCCTTGCTTGGTGTGGACACCACTTCCTCAACTTTGGGGGTGACTTCCAATACCTCACCAGATTCTTTCTCCATCGAGGCCACAGTCTGCGATGATTCAGCGCGGTTGGTTGTCGCCATTCTCGCTCGAAAGATGAACTCAGGGTTGCTACTATCAAAGGGGGTAGCACGCTGAGACATGAACAGAGCACCCAATGCATTTACAATCCTAATGAGTATGAAAGTGGTTCTTTGAAAACCATTTCAATCAAGTTTCCTCTTCCATGAAGTCACACACCTTCCAATTTCAGGCATCCCCTTCTCTGCCTCCAAAATCCCTTAGGTGATCCTTTCCTTAGCAAGGCTTCCTTGAAAAGTAAGGTTCTTGCTGGAGTCTCACAACCAATAATTTCCAATGGCTTTCTATAACAACATAACACATTTTTCACATCATATCTCATGGCTATTAATGCATATCATAGGGTTCTAGTGTCACCACAATGGCCTAGTTCCTGAAGTCTTCAGCTCTAGTATGTTTCAGCTGCACCACCTTGACAATTCTTGTAATTGGACTCATATATTAATGTTAGATAGTTCAATAAATTATGTACATCATAAGTAAACTATTCTTATGAGTTTCATCATAAAATTTTAATCAATTTAAACTACAACTTCAACAAAAAAATTCTTTAAACTCATAACTGATACTTATCTCTATAGTTACTCTTTGCTTCCTCTAGCTCATAATAATTAAGTGATTTCATAGACAAATCAAGCACTTAATGACATTTATGTTTCATAGTTCCACGCAGTCTTTATCCAACTTTATCTTTAAATCCATCTCACTAGGTGGTTTCTCAATCGAGGCTAGCACTTAGTGATGGTTATACTACTCTATGTAATATTTTCATACATCTCCAAATAATTCCTCCCTCTATTTCACCTCCATGTGAGCATGGGAATATCATCTACCATCAAGGTAGTTATTTGTTAACATGAATATCATCACAAATCCAATATCATATGCCCTCTACGCAAATATAATCACAACTCCAATATCATCTGCCACCAAGGCAGAGCACCCCCCTTGACTCACCTCCCTGTGAGAATAAGAATATCATATACCACCAAGGTATTCATTTGTCAATATGAACACCATATGACACTAGTTATTCAACCATCCATGCCTATACAACCCCCAATTTGGGTAGTATACCTATCCAAGGGTTTTCTTGCATGGGATCCCATCATCTAGTCACCTTCATGGGACTAATCAACTCCTATTCTAGGTAGTCTACCTATCCAAGGGATTTCTTGCATGACCCCCCATAAACTACTCACCTTTACAGTCTTAGGCAACCCCCTTTTGTGATATTCTACTTGGACAAAGACTTTTCTACATGGGGTAATCATTAAAGTCTTATGGACAAGTACAAGTCTAACATGATCTAATGTAATGTGCATGGAGTCTTATGGAAAAGTAGTAGTCTTGCATGCTCCATTGAACTACTCATGGAGTTTTATAGTAAATGTATTGGTTATGAATATCTCTCATGAGATAAACAAGGTGAAACGAGGCCATAATGCCATCACAACAATCTTCTTCATAACCTCCATGCTCCATCATTTCACTTGTGTCACAACATTCAGTTTTCCATGAGATATACACGGAAATTTTCAAATAATTTTTTTTAAGCCTCTCCATCTTTTCCACAGACTGTAAACCATCAATCATCTTCAATTTCAGCCAATTCCTGGAAGACAACATCCATGATCAATTCATCAAATTTCAGACTGGGGAAGTGTTTAAATACTCCTCTATTTTAGTATACATGTTTGTGTATTGTCAGGAATATATATTTAAGTTTTCCATGCAGAAGCTTGATGAACATGGAAACCAACAATCAATCATCTTCTGGACATCATTCGCAATGAAAGAGTAGAAGGAATTTTCATACAAAATGTTCATTGAACTATTTGTACATCTAGCCATGATTATTCTAAGCAGTACAGATGAACCTAGAATAGGTGAAGACATAAAGAGAATACTACATTTATCAGATCAGGCCAAGACAGGAGACTGGTACTTGTACAAAAATTACACAGAGATAAGTGTATATGGGTGTGAGCTTGCTCCTTATAAACTCCCAAAATTCCTCCCAATGAGGATTTTTTCTCTAGAGTATATAAGACAGAGGATGAATGCTGATGAAATTCACTTTTTATCAGCCAAGAAGAAGTCCCAGTTTAGGATTAAAACACAGATTTGGCCCTTTATTTGTAATAGCAGGTCAGCAGGTGAGGAAGAAGATAAAACATTGAAAGAGATGAATTTCAACCTAAGCTTTACTTGGTCCTATGATCCTTTGTGAAGCATTTCAAAGCCAAGAGTAGAGAAAAAAATTACTCCTTACATACACACCCATAGGCAAGAGATACAAAAGTATATGAACTAGTTAGAATGCGCTGAGAACACATTGCAGGAAGCTAAGGAGAAGCTAGTATCAACATCAACATCATAGACTCCTGTCCCACAGGAAAAAGCATGGAAAAGGAAAAGAGAAGAAGAGTCACCTTCGGTGACTGACACTGCAAGAAAAGAATTCAAAAGAATGTATAGAAAAAGGACCAAGCTGAATCATAAAGCTGACACAGACAAAGATTCAGAACAAGAAGTTGTTGTGGTCACCAAGGAAACACCTTCACCTTCTCAAGTAGTTGGCCAATCCATTACTCCTCCTACAACTTCTTCAATGTCTCATGACCATCATTAAACTATCCAGACAACTAAGGTTGACCAAGGTCAGAAGGAGAAGACAGTCTTTGACAGGTTCAGAGAGATAAAGTTAAAAAATGAAATCTTGAAGAACAACACCTATACCCAATTCTGGAAGCAGACTTCCAGTTCTCAAAGCAGGTTGTTGTCAGCATTATATTCTGAGAAAGATAAGATGCAAATGGCCTTCCTTGAGGCCCAAATCCCTCAGCCAAAGTTAGTAGATGACTACAAGCATTAGGGGAATATTGACGTCTAAAATGGGCCTCCTTAGGAAATTATAAAATAATAGTGGAAATAATAAAATAAGATTTGATTACATCATCAAATTTTAGAGGGAAAAAAAGAAAAAACTACTTTTTAAACTCGTATTTTAAACTTATCTCCCTAAGATTTTACTAAAATTTCAAGCAGGAATACTTGTTGCATGCAAAATTTAATTCCTCATCCAAGGAGTACCCATCTTGCATACTTTTGATGGACCTTGCTACAAGAAAAATGAGAAATACATAAAAAACATGATTGCAATCACGTTTTTTGTGTATTTATCATTTTTCGTGTAGCAAGGTCCATCAAAATTATGCAACATGGGTACTCCTTGGATGAGAAATTTAATTTTGCATCCAATGAGTATTCCTGCTCAAAATTTTAGTAAACCCTTAGGGACATAAGTTGAAAATACGAGTTGAAAAAAATAGTTTTATTATTTTATTATTTTTTAATCATTTTACTTTTTTACTCCAAAAATGGTGAATCATCCCCTATGGTTGACATCATCATCTTGAATCCTATTGGTTCTTATAAAGTTTATTTTAGTTGTAAATTTTTCTTAGGAGGCACATTTTAGACCTCAAAATTCCCCTAATGAAGACATCTTTGGAATTCGACATAAGGGACATTCATCCCATTGATCAAATGGAGATGCGCAAACAAACAGGTGAAATGATCTCTTCAACTTTGACTAACACATAAATGAATCTTTCCAAGTTGCAGCTTCCTTTGTCCAATATCCAGTCCCATTTAAAAATGGAGAAAATCTCTTCTCTTTCTACGGATACAAGGATTAAATCCTTGGAAGATTTAGTGGTTAAAATAAGATACGATCCCTCTAATATGAAGGCTGCAGAGGAGATAATCAAAAAGAATAATGCTAACATAGCAGCATTGATAAAATAGCTAAAATTGTCAGCTACAGAAGATCCTCTCACCAAGGACATTGAGGAGACAGAGACCCAGAAGACTGATATGATGAAGCTCATCATAGAGCAAATTGTACATATAATAAAAATGGAGACTGAAATGGAAAAAATGATCAACGAAAAGGAGAAGATTGCAAAGTTGTCCATGGTTCCATTGGATGTTGTACCTCTTACAGCCATTCCTACAGCTACAACCTCTACTACACAGACAATAGATGGTGCAGAGCAGTTGACAAAGGCAGTGGAAAATATGTTTATTCAGACAGAAGAGATTATGAAATTGTAGGATCAGGTCAAAGTATTGCAAGACAAGAGGACAAGGAGTGAAGCTTCTCGTTCATTAGAAGCACAAAGGGCTCAGAAATTGATAAAAAGATTGTAGAAGTCAGAGAGAGAATCAACAATAGGATAGAACTTGGCCCAAGCCAAGGAAATCATCTAGGAATATATCATGAAATCCATTAATGAGATCTGGCCTTGCATCCAAATTATCTTTGAGCAAAAGGATTTGATAAAAAGAGCCATTGATGTTATTATAGACATCAAACAAGAGCTTGGAGAGATGCCTACAACAACAACCAACATCTTCAAGTTCCTAAACTCCAAGAACAAATATGAATCGGATGAGTAGATGATGGGACGAAAACCATCCTGGAAGTGAAGAGGATTCTTACTAAGAATAATCTAGTTGTTCAGCTGGAAGAAAAGTGCCACGGTATAGAGATATTCGTCAACAGGTTTTTCACTAGAATAGAGACTTTAACACAAAAGGGTCAGCCTTCTTTGTTTGTGATTAATGATAAATTGATAACTCGTGAAGATTATGTAAAGAATTTAAAGGAAATTTCCAGGGACAACACCAAATTTTCCAGCATTAAGGGCAGTATGACATGCATATCATTTTTAGAAGCAATTAATAATGACTTCTTCATCCAACATGAGGTAAATCACATCTTCGTGGTAAAGTCCAATTTTGCAAGATATACTGAAGTCAATGAGATTTACCAAAAGGTAATTAAATTGACTATCCCAGATGAGGATCGATGGGATTAACTCTATGAGTTACAGGATTAGTTAGTAATTGGGAGACAACCAACATCAGCCAACACGCCAGCTAGCGTAGCCCGAATAATAGGTCCATTCAACAATTTTTTCCTCCAAAACAGTGACAATGTTCCAGATCATCTCCACCTAGCCTATTATTTTGTAACAGTTAGATTTTGTTGTTCAATATTACTCTAATAATGCATTGTCGGTTGAGACAACGTTTATGTAAATCCTTTTTGTAAATTAGTATAAATACTTCTTTGTTCAAAGTATTATGGGTTGATTACTGATTATATTTTTCTGCTGAGCATTGTAATTTCCAATTTGTTCAAGCATCTACAATGCAAGGACTTTTCACAGGATTCATGTGGTGTATTCACTGGTGATGTTTTTCTTCTATAATTGTGTTATTTCATTGTTTTTCCTTTCACTGTAATTTTGAAAATCTTAATTGTATAACAGAAACTGTGATGAATATGATATGTTAAATAGAACAACTTATTCTGGTTATTTGCAATTTACATGTTTTCCACTAAGGTCATATTGAAGAATACTTATTTTCTTTTCAATCTTTAATGAATTCCACATTTCTTCTATTTTCATAATTCACTTAAAATATCAAAAGATCCAGTTAATGCAACCTAGCTTGCCCTGTGAGACTCCTTCAAACATTGAAGTAGATTGAGTTAAATATTTATACTCTATAGCCCAATGGGAATATATCCATTTAATCAACCAAACAATCAAAACCAAACAAACAATCAAGTATCGTTATTATTAGCCTATATTCATTAAAAGCAAAGTTAAATTTTACAGAGAGATCCCTCTCTAAAGTTGACAGGGCTAGAACCCAGCTTCCAAAGTGGTTTTGATGTTATCCTCTGTGTTTATTCTCAAAATCTCATAAATTACAGAACGATAACGCCTGCTACAGAAATTGTACTGAAAATTGAGGAAATCCCTCCTCTAGATATATTCTATAGTCCTAAGCATAAATCCGTTATGAGCAGACAAAGAAAAAGAAGAAGAAAAAAGTAATGTCAACTCCTTATTCCAGGATATGTTTCAATGGAAGTAGTCTGCAAATATTCACAAACAAATCCTTCTTAGGATCTAACTCGTCTGACCCAGTTCACAGGAGCCTATGCATCTACAACTATAGATAAAGCTTCTGAGGTTCAAAAATTGATGAAAGAATAATCCAATTAGAGCATGAACTACGGGAAGAGAAGAAAAACGTCAACCAACAACTACAGGGATAGGTATCACAACTCCAAGAGAGCATTGATCAATTGAAATTACAACACCAAACTGAAATCAGTTCAAAGGACACTCAAATTCATCAATTGCAATTTACTGTTGAGAAATTGAAAGATAATCCAAAGATATATGAATTAAGAAAAGAAGAACTAGAACTAAATACCCTAATGGAACAACAACAAATTACTTTTTGTCAAAAGTTGTCAAATATCATTGCATTAATTGAGCAAATTGATTCACTGATGAATCTAATAGCAGATCATAGAATCAGTTTCGATGAGATTGATGATAAAGTATGACAGTATGTCACTTGGCAGGATACTGCTGATGGCCGAAAGGCCAATCTTCCCAGGATTGAGGACTCTAAAAACGAAATATTATTTACTAACTGGGACATACAATTAGAACATGCTGAAAGAGCCATCTGTAGAGCTAGAGATGTGGTTAATAATATTGTTGAAACAGTGAGTCAAAATCTTATTGCTGCCAATATTATTGATAGATTCCCTCTTTTTCGCTTCCTATTGTGAAAGATTTGATAAGGAAATGGAAAGAAGTTTCCAAGGTCAAAGAGGAAAAAATCAGAAAGTTGGAAAAACTAGATTGGGATAAGTATTGGAGATACTTGGTAAAGCCACATAGCCATTGGCTCATGTTGTGTTGTCTTACATACACTTCCTCCTATATGTTGCCTCCACTTTCAGATGTGGTTTTCACTAGACCGTTGCGCATCAGGCCAGGCCAACCTCCCAAAGTTAAGCCTAAGCTTAACATCCATCGACTGAAGAATGAATGGATGATGAGACAACATGACAACCTTCAAGCAAGTCACCCCTTTAAATTATGTTTCTGTTTTATTTTCACTTAGTTTAAGGAGAGTTGTTTAAACCTCTAGAGCTTTTATTGTAATTACTATTTTTAATACTTTCTATTTTATTATATAAACCTCTTCATGTATTTTAAGAAGGGGTCCTGAAATTTTGAAAGGAAGACTTTACAGAAGTTACACTTTTGTACTCTTAATTTTTTCTTAATAGAAAGGGTTGGACCAAACACTGTTTTTCAAATGAGCAGAGTTAACGTGTACATGGTACTTTTATCCTATATGTTAATTTTTTGTTCTAAATGAGAAATACTTATTTTTCTTATAGTGTTTTGTTTTATGTATCTCTATGAAAACAATCTGGCATTAATTCACTTTTGAACATGTTTGTTTGACATCTTTTGGGTATATATTCAATACATGCAGTAAACATATGAGATATAATCTTATTCAATTGATTTAATTAATTATTTAATTAAATCAATTATTTCAAATTGTTTTCATATTTCTAAGTGTTTGTATAATCTTTATTTTCATTCGTTGAAAGATCATCTTTTTAAATCGCACAGAGAGATAATTCATCCCAGGATAGATAAATATAGGTATATTTATTTACTTTAAGCTTGTTATTCACTCCCATATAACCAGTTGTAGTCAGTTATAATACCATCCATTCACCCAATTACATTTCACTGCAAAACTGGTCCCATAATTCCAGTCAAAGCCACCATATCAAACGGATAAGGGACGGTTTTCAAGTCCTCGAACGGGTGGTCTTCCCCGATGTTGTTTCATCGATTTTAAGGGCCTCAACATACCACAAACATTAAATGTTTTTGAAATAATGCAGGCTCCAAAATAGCATTATTGAAAAGTTTCAATGAAATTCAAAACTTATTCTCCTAATTTATACATATTTTCCTGCAATAATACTTCAAAACATAACCTTTGGATATGTTATATAACCAACTCACAAAATAGAAGAAAATATTGATCAACGACTTAAAAATTATCCACTTCGAGGGGGAAAGTTGAACCTCCTTTACATTACATAAATGAACAATTATTGGATGATTCAAATGAAAAAAACCTCCTTTCTATATATAGGAGTCTAAGGGGTCACAATATAATCACAGTCGACATAACAATAATAATGTAAAGGCACAACAATAACAATAGTGGGCTTTTATGGGGCACAACAATAGCAATATGGGGACTACATGGGCACAATAATAACAATAAGGGGGTTACACTAACAATAACAATAAGGGGATACACTAGTATTATAGGGACCTAACATGCCCCTCTCTTTCAAAAAAGTGGTGTCCTTAACTCTTGAGTAGTTATGGATGCTTCTGTATAAAATTCTCATCCTCCCATGTGGAATCTTCAGTGGGTAATTTCTTCCACTTGATGAGATACTCTGAAATTGATTGATTTTATAGTTGTCGAGTTCTTGCTTCCATGACTGCTTAAGGTTCCAATGTGATTTTTCCTTCCTCGTTAAGTTCTGGAAATATTTTTTGAATTGGGAGCTTGTCACCTATAACCTTGTTTAAGCATGAAACATGGAAAATTGGGTGAACTCGGGAAGATGCAGAAAGCTCCAATTTGTATGCCATAGTACCAATCATTTGCAACACCTTGTAAGGACCATAATAACAGTTGGGGAACTTGTTGACGCTCGATGTGATATTCCACTACTTGAATCTTAGAATTTTATCTTAAAGATTATGTGATGGACTGTGGATGATATCCATAAAGTGCTACAAATGGGGTCATTTTTGCTGCATTATGGAAGGAAGTGTTATACTACCATTCAGCCAGAGGTAACCACTTGACCCATTGTGTATGTTTATCTTATACAAAGCAATGAAGATATCCTTACAAACATTTTTTCACTACCTCAGTTTTCCCATCAGATTGAGGATGATAAGATGAGCTATGAGCTAATTGAGTACCCAAAGAAGAAAATAATTCTATCAAAAAATTTCCAGTGAAAATGGAATCTCTGTCACTTACAGTAATATTTGGGTTTCCATGTAGCTTTTGAATTGTTTCCATAAATGCAGTAGCAACTGTAATTCCTTTAAATGGATGAGATAATGCACAAAAGTGTGCATACTTGGTAAGTCTATCAACTACCACCATGATGACACTCTTTCCTTTAGACTTGGGTAGACCTGTGATAAAATCCATTGAGACCCCCCCCCAACGTTGACTTGGAATGGATAAAGGTTGTAACAAACACAGGGTCTTAATTTTCTCAACTTTATTTTGTTGGCAAACCAAACATTCCACCCCAAAATTTTGAATATTTGATTTAAGGTCATCCCAAAAAAATTCCTTCTTAACCCCGTGGTAAGTTTTTAAAAATCCTGAGTGCCCTCCTAAGGGATAGGTGTGTAATTCCAAATGAATCTTTTGTTTGAGTTTGGAATTATTACAAATATAAAAGCGATCTGTGTACCATAATGAATCATTTTTCCAACTAAATGTATCAAATGTATTGGGATCTTGATGAAAATTTTGAATGAGTGCCCATACTTCTTCACCATTCTTCCATTCATCCCTTGCTTCGATTACCCAATCTAGTTGGATAATACAAATGGCACAAAGTAATTCTTCCACATCCTCATCCTTTCTTGAGAGTGCATATGCAACAACATTTTACTTCCCTTTTTTTGTAGATGATTTCAAAGTCATAACTCAACATCTTTGTGGCCCATTTTTGCTTCTCTTCTAAAGAAAACATTTGTTATAAAAAGTATTTAAGACTATCGTGATCCATTTTTACCTTGAAGTTTCTTCCCATTAGGTAATTTCTCCATTGCTTAAGTGCATGTAGTATTTCCAACATTTCCTTATCATAAATAGGTTTGTGTAAATATTTTCCTTTGATTGGACGACTTTAAAAATAAATGGGTCTTCCTTCTTGCATTAAAACAACACCAATTCCATTTCTTGAGGCATCACATTCCACAATAAAGGTTTTTGTGAAGTCTAGCGTAGCTAAGACCAGTGCTTGGCACATTGCCTCTTTAAGATGTTCAAAGGTCTTAGTTTCTTCTGGAGTCCAAGAAAATGCATCTTTATTCAGTAATGTTGTTAGAGATTCTGTGATTCTCCCATAATCCTTAACATTCTTGCGATAATACCTTGGCAACCTGAGAAATCCTTGCAGATGCTTTATGGTTGTGGGAATTTTCCATTCCTTAATGGATTTAATTTTCTTAGGGTCTACCTTAACACCCTCATGAGATACAATATGACCTAGATAATCCACCTCCTATACTCCAAAGAAAAATTTGGAGGCTTTTTCGTATTATTGTTTCTCCTTTAATAGTTTGAGCACCCTGTCAACATGTTGAACATGATCCTTCTAATACTTGTTGTAGATTAGTATATAATCAAAAAATACTAACACAAATTTTCTAGGGAAGGGTTTAAAAATGGAATTCATCAAAACTTGAAATGTATAAGGTGCATTGGTAAGGCCAAAATTCATGACAAAAAATTCATAATGACCCTCATGAGCTCTAAATGTTTTTTTTAGAATGTCTTCAGTCTTCATTCTTATTTGATGATATCCTGAATGAAGATCCAACTTGGTGAAGAAAATTTCTCCATGTAATTCATCCAATAATTCATCAATTACAGGAATGGGGAATTTATATTTAATACTAAGCTTGTTAAGCCCCCTATAATACAGACACATGTGCCATGATCCATCCTTCTTATGCACCAATACTAATGGAGTAGAGAAATAACTTTGACTAGGTTGAATTATATCGGCCTCTAGCATTTCTGCAACCATACGTTCAAATTCACTCTTTTGGGAATAGGGATATCTATAAGGCCTGATGTTTGGAGGAACACTTAGTGGAATCAAATGAATAGCATGATCATGATGAAAAATAGGTGGGAAGCCTTTAGGAGTCTCAAATACCTTGGAATGGTTGTCCAAGTTTTTTTGGAGATCTGGAGAAATAGACGATTTCAACGTTTGAACATCTAGAGTGAGCATAATTGTGCAATTACTCCCTGTTGTTATTTATTTAGAAGCTTTTTCTTACAATTAGAGATGATTACCTTTCTTGGTTTCCCTGTGATACCCCTTAATTCAACTTCCTTTCCTTCCCAAAAAAATTCAAGAAAAGTTCTTTAAAATTAAAAGCTATCATACCCAAATATTGTAAACATTTGGCTCTTATTATAACATCAATAGCACCCATTGGAATGGAAAGAATTGGAATATTCAATACATATTATCCCATGGATAGCTTGATGTAATGGCACTTTCCAGAGAAATTTATATTTCCTCCATTTTCAACCATCACTTGACGCTCTGGTGTTGGATATAGGAAGAAATTCAATTCATTGGCTATCTTACAATGAACAAAATTATGGGTACTACCAAAATCAATCAACATTATTACCTTTTTCTTCTTGATATGTCCTTTATCTTGAGAGTTTGAGGAGTGGTAATTCCTGCCAGTGCATTACAAGATATGGTCATATTCATTTCTTCTTTCTATGGGGTTGGTTCTTGGTGTATATCCTATTCTTTAACATTTCTTTCTCTTTCTCACAATCTATGTGAAATAATTTCTTCTTAGCCCACTAATGATCTTTAGTGTATTTTCTACTGTAACAAAGTCCTTTTTCTATTTTTTCCTCCAATTCTTGTAGTTTCAACCTTGTAGGTTGTGGAAGGCTAGGAGAAGAAACACTTCCATTTTTATAGTTGTGAGTGGTGGACTTCCCTGTTGCCATAATTTTTCTTTCAACTTTTCTTGCCACCCTAAATGCCTTCTCCAATGAATCAAGTTCCCAAAGGCGAACCTTATGTTGGATTTTATCCTTTAAGGTCCCTATGAAGAAATCAATCATATGCTCCTTTGGAATATCATTTACCCTGATATTCAATTTTTGGAAGTCCTCAATGTGCTCTCCCATTGAACCTTTTTGTTTGAGCTTTATCAACTGGCCAAATAGGGTGTTGCTTTTTGTATCCTCATAATGTGATATCATTTCCACCGTAAAAATTGACCAAGTGACAAGTGGTTTATGAGAGAAAACGCTTCGATACCATACAAACAGAATGGGTCCTAAATATAAATTTGCAATGTGTACCTTTTGTGTGTGTTGCACATTATGAAGATCAAAATATTTCTCCATTTGTAGTATCCATGTTACCAGATCCTTGCCATCAAGCTTCCTCATATCGATATTTGGAATATGGTGGGCCTTGAATCCAACGTTAGAGTCTATGAAATCATGATTAACATGTTTTTAATTCTCATCATGAGTTTCATCTAATACCCTTTATTCAATAGGAAGCATTTCTTGTAGCAACTTTGTCAAACCTTCCTTCAAACCTTCCCTGTCTGCTTTTAAACCGTTCCTCAAATATTCCATGTCGTCTTTCAGTTTTGCTTCTATACCATCCATCTTAGCTTCCATACCATTCTTGAAACCATCTATCTTAGCTCCCATTTCATTTTTGGTTACTCTTTATAAGAGCGAAATTTGTTGCACTTGGTCTTGTAATTTAGATATATCATGTTGCATTTTTTCCTCTTCATGCATCATAGTAGAGGTTTTTGAGGACTTAATGGGTGTAGAATTATTTTTTTTGGTAGGAATCTTAGAACATAATACTAATATTTGTGCTTCAATATGCCCTTTGAATAACTTCAAATTGATTTTTCAAACAAGGCTTATGCAAAATTTAAAAAAAACACACACACCTTTTTCTCGTTTTGTAGGGTCGCGATATTGAATATGTTGTATCCCTGTAATTTTGGATCTCCAAGTTCTGAAATTCCATCCCGTGGTATCTCTCTGAGTCTTCCTTCCAATCCCACAGGTGAGACTGAGATTGAAGTCTTCAACAAAGAGTTATGCCCAATCTCCCATGATGACCTCATTATAGACCAGTTCAGTAGAGTGAACTTGTATGGAGTGGAACATGTCATTGTTTCTACCTTCAACCCTGAAATCTCTACACTAAAAACTACATTCTATGCAATTTCATCCACTTTTATAGAATTCAAATCCAATGCCTGAAACGAAATTTATGATGATTTCCCCTAAGTCGCTTGTTTGAGGCTAAATTTTGGAGCCTGCAAAAACCCTAAATTCCCGAGATCATATCTTCAGATATATAGTGAACTAAGATATGATTTTTTTACACGAAGTTCACCAAGATTTAGTCTCCACGTGGTCGAAATTTCAGCTTCTAAAGCCTCGTAGAAAAAAAAAAATTATAGCTAAAATTTCACAATGACATGTTTGAAGAAGCGAAACCCTAGAATCCAAAGCTCGGATACCAAATGTAATGCAACCAACTCACAAAATATAAGAAAATATAGATCAACGAATTAAAAATTAGCTATTTCGAGGGGGGGAACTCTTTTAAATTACATAAATGAACAATTATTAGATGATTCAAATGACAAAATCTTTTTTCTATATATAGGAGTCTAAGGGGTCACAATATAATCAAAGCCGACATAACAATAATAATGTAAGGGCACAACAATAACAATAGTGGGTTTTTATGGGGCACACTAATAACATATGGGGACTACATGGGCACAACAATAACAACAAGGGGGTTACACTAACCATAACAATAAGGGGATTCATTAGTATTATAGGGACCCAATAGGATAAAACACTGAATTCTCCTTCCCTTTCACAATGTTGCTATTATATATGTAATTACCATGAAATGCATCTTACCAAATGCTTTTTTTTGATAAGATGTTTTTGTTAAAACATTCAATGCATTGGTTGGTCAACCTAATCCCTCCCTACGGACTAATAAGTGTTTTAAATATTATATTAATTATACAATAGAAATTTTATAAATAATTTATAAGTCGAAATTTATGATACATTTGTAAATATATTTTTAATCATGAAAATGATTAAAGTATTTATGAATTGTTTAAGAAAAAGGCATTTGGTGAAAGGATCATAAATTTATTTATTTTTTGTAAATTTCGTAGGACTTGTCTATTTTCTATTTTTTAAAGAGCAATTTGCTATACAATAGATGCAATGTTTGGTAGCCTCAACCTGCCCAAAGGAAACCAGGTCTGTTGGCCACTTGAGAGAGTTAAAAGCCAACCAAAATTGGTATTGTTTCTTCCTTTTACTTACTGCTAGTAATCCTTTACTATGTCCAAAAAAACTGCATATAAAACATATAGTAAGCCTAATAACATCTAAACACATACAAAATATATCTTGAAAGGGAAGTTAGCCATCTGATGAATCAACCGGTGCAGGGTCTTTCGTTGTAGACCCTGGCATCTCAGCTGTTGCAGGTTTTGCAGTTGTTACTCCATTCGTACTAATCTAGCATTGGTTTGGATCTGCACCTTTTTCATCTCCCTCATGTCTTGTTTCATCTGTTGAAGTTCAAACAGTAGAGAAGAATTGAGTTGTTGTTCCTGAGTACTCATCAGTGCTTTTGCAAGCACACATTTGATCTTCCAGTATGTTTTAATAGATTGTTGAAATAGAGAGACTCTCCCTCATGTACTTCCTGGGTCAGAGAGGAAGTCTATTCCAACCTGGGTTTCATCCTCTTCATCATCGATTTCTTTCTCCCATCCTTTTATGGTATTCTGGATATCTACTCGAATTCTAGTTTCATAGCTTTTTGATAAACTTTCCAGAGTCTGCTGGTTGGTTTTCCTTCCTCGTTTGCTAGTTTCTGCAACTTGGCTTGTATGGATTTTTCTTCCCTTTCCTTTTGTCATTTCAGTCTGAGTATCTATGTTCCTGCTATGAGTTGAAAGAGACCCTGTATATGGAATAGTAGCGGTTAAGTAAATCACAGAATCATAATGCCAGACCTTCCTTCCTTGATTTCGATGTAAATTATGATACTGAGCTGAATCGTCATACAGAGATACACAAAGAGCGAGATGAGACTGAGAAGAATGAAGGAAACCGAGAATAGTACTATGGAGAACAACTGGGTTTAAGTTTTGACGCAAAAACCAATAAACTAGCTTGACCTCAATCTCAGAAAGACTCATGGGAAGTTTTAACAAGACGAGAATCCTGGGAACATCCCTATAACCCTGGAGGAAAACTAATTAAATGTATTTTTGTTTTTAAAAATGTCATAAGTGTGTTATATCAAAATTTTAATTTAAGTATTAATAATGATTAAATGGATAGGAAGAATTTAACCTAGATTTAATATTCCAAACTATTCTTAGTAATATGCACACATGAAAAGTTGAGGTTTCATAGTTATGTCATTTTTAATTTTATTTTAAGTAATTACAGAGAATGTCATATAAACAAGTGTCATATTAAATTAGTTATGGTGTTTTTGGGTATGTGGTATTGATAAGCCATGGTATTGGCCTATGGTATTGTAGCAAAGCGGTAAAATGGGGTGAAAACAAGTGTCATATTAAATTAGTTATGGTGTTTTTGGGTATGTGGTATTGATAAGCCATGGTATTGGCCTATGGTATTGTAGCAAAGCAGTAAAATGGGGTGAATCTCCATGATTAAGAATTTTGTTACATGTTTTTTTAATATATGTTTACCTTATATATTAATTTTTTGTGATTAATAATAATAATAATAATTTAAAATAAATTTATAATTAAATTAGCTTTCTTTTAATTTTAGCAATGATTATAATAAATTGATGCCTATGGAAATTTGCAAATCATATAGTTTATATGGTTATGCTATTATAAAATTAATGGTTGGTAAAGATATCAAAATTGTCAACATTTAAAAATTTATTAATAACATAAAAAATAACTAAATTAAATTTTTATTTTTCTTTTGGTTTGACTTGTAAGGATTTGAACATTGAATTTCATGGTTTACATAGTACTTCATAACACAATCATTACCAATTAAGCTTTCCCATGGACTAAAATAAAACTTTAATTTAAATCGTTATTATTATTATTAATTAAAAATAAATAAAAATTGATAAAAAAATTTATATGTGCATAGATTTATAAAGATATTATTAAATTTAAAAAAAAAATAGAGAAAAGAAAGTGACCATTTTTACCATAAAAACACATAAGAAAATATTTTTATAATATAATTTCTCTTTAAAAATTTCTCTCTTGTTTCAGGATTATAATTGGTGTCATAGCCATGGTGCTCTAAATGAAAGTGAATATTTAGAGAATGAATTTCTTATATGACCATTGTGGAAATCAACCTCAAATGTAAGAGTAAGCAAGGATTGACCTTTTGAAAAGGAAGCATTGTTTGTAAGGAGGAGCCACGATTGATAAGCATCCTACAGAGATGGGAGGGATCCTATATTCGATTATTTAGGTCACCAAATGGGAGCCTAGCTAATTTTTTACCAACCATATGGGAGGGATCCTATATTCGATTATTCAGATAACCAAATGGGAGCCCAACTAATTTTTTATCAACCATTCCCCATAATGGAGGAGGAAATTAGGTTTCCAGAATCCACGTTCAAGTTCAATGCAAGATTATGCAGATGTAAATTCCATGTCGATATGTCCCGTGAAAGACTTATTCTACAATGTATGCATTTATACCTTTTTCCACGGCTCAGCAAACACCATTCCTAAATTTGAGCAATTGCTAAGTCAGAGACAGACTCTGCTAGATCCTTCAACTTTCCACTGAAGTATACAACACTGTTATTGGCTAATCGTATGTTGTTCTTGCATGAATTTGATTGCACATGAAAACATTGTTGAATCAACTGTCATTAATTGTGAGTGGAAAACCAAGTTTGGTCGAGTTTGTGAGTGGAATATGAGATGTGGTCGAGTCTAGGCATCTTGGAATATGAGATGTGGTCAAGTGTGGTCGAGTGTAGACATCTTGGAATTTTATCCATTGTGCATATAAACTTCGTTGATGCAATGAGTGTTGTTTCCTCCATCGAAGCAAAGTTGTCAGTCATAACAATATGGATCTATCACTTGAAAGGAATTTTCTCCTTAGGAATCACTTGAGAACGACATCTCCCATTACGTGACATATAGCTGGAATCACGTTGTCTAATTGGGTCATTCATCTCCCATTATCTGACATCTAGATGGCATGCCCTTACCTTGCAAGTCAACCTCCTTATTCTGTTCTCTCAAAATATGGAAATAAGATTTGGAAGAGAAATCATTCTATAAAACATGGATTCTGCAAAGAAGGAGGGAGATTTAATTTTCTCTATATTAAAGCCTTTGAGAAGTTGTTGGATAGCTATGAGAGAGCTACTAATAATTAATATCGAGGAAATCCTTAAAGTCTTGCCTATTTGTAGGCCTTCATATAGTGCATACATCTTTGCAAAGTTGTTGGTTTTATATCCTAGCCCATAGGCATATTTAATATCTAATTTTTCATAGGGAATGAGAAGAATCCCTCTTCTCCTACCAACTCTAAAACAAAATTTATTATTTAATTTAACTAATAATTTTATATTAAAAAACAAAATCTAACATTTTAAAATAGATAAACTACCAATTTATAATAAACATATAAATCAATATTTATATATTAATAATCCAAGAGAAAAGATTAGATAAAGACGTTGTATTTGTAAAATGAAAATCAACTAAATATACAAAAAAATTACATTAGGTATATAAATAAAAATTACGCGACATGATTTATGATTTATAATTTAAATTATTTGAGTAAGAGAATTTAAATAAAAATACATAATATATAAGTTTTTAATCTAAGAAGTTTGTTTTTTTTCCTTAAAATCATGAAAATTCCATTAAAATTTTATTATATAATTATAACTGATAAAATAATCATTATATAAAACATACTATTATTAAAATCCATTAATATTTTTAATATTTCAATATTAAATTATTATATTATTAAAACTAATTATTAGCTTTCATGCTTCTACATTAAAATTGAAATAAAACTTCATTTAAAAAATTATGTATAAATGGAAAAATAATAATAGTAAAATCAGTTTGTAATTTTGACACTTCAATATGACTATATTATTAAAATTAATCATTAACTTTGATACTTCAAAATTTATTATTAAATTATTATTAAATAATTAACTATAAAAAAATAAAAATAAAAATTGATGACGATGAGGTATTATAACTCTATTATATTATCAAAATTATTTATTAACTTTAATATTTCAACATTTATCATTAACATAGATAGTAATAAGGTATTCTCTCGAGGCATTTGATCACTAATATAAAACTCTAATAATATTGTGAAGTTCAGGTGTGGAATAATAATATAAGAAATTCTAATAATAATGTAAGGTAACAGTGAGGAATAATAATGTAAGAAATTCTCCATTGAGGGAGGCCTAAAGACGAGAGGGTCCATAAATTCTTGAATGTTCTGCTCCTCATCACTAGCAGTTCTCTCACAACAACATGGATGACTGATCGCTGTACAAAAAACCACTAGTATAATAAAAACACCACAATATGTTTCAAACGTCTGTGAAAAATAATACTTTACAAATAATGGTGAAATTTAATACTTTGTTTTTTAGTAATAGAAGTAAATGAGAAGAACGGTTAAAACTAACATACCCAAATAATGGTGAAATTTAATACTTTGTCTTTTTAGTAACAGAAGTAAATGAGAAGAACGGTTAAAACTAACATACCCAAAGGTATAATTTTTTTAATTGAAAAATATATTTAATCATTTTTGTTTGTTTAATAATATTTAAAATTGTTATAAATTAAATAATAAATTTATTATACTAATTAATTATTTATATTAATTAATTATTTGTGTGTCAGATCATTTTAATTTAATGGTTTGTTGAACAATTTGTTTCTTTAATTCCTGAGTTCATCATTCCATCAAAATACTTGTAAAATGTAAAATAATTGTCCATAGTGTGACAACTACCCTGAATCTTTTATGTTGTATGCCTTCATTGCACATAAATAAAAATGAACACATATGATGGATGAGTGTTCAAAGCCTCACTCTCTGGATTCGGTGAGCGGCTCTGCCATCACCCATATCCTTGGCATATTCATTGTTTTAGGTTTTGCTTTTTTTTATGGCAAATTGAATGTCACACTTATTCTCTATAATATTAATTTTTTATTATTGAAGTTATTTAATTTTTTTTAATTTAAATTTAAAATTAATATAAATCAAAATTGTCTCAGAAAAAATTAATTACATAATATTAAAATTTTATTATATATTAAAAATAAGAAAAAATTAATTATATAATATTAAAATTTTATTATTGGAATTACACCTATATTTTCAACCTATTTATTGTTTTAGATTTTGTTTTTTGGGATTCTTTAATTCTGTCAAATTGAATGACACACCCGTTTTCTATAATATTAAATTTTTATTATTAGAGTTAATTAATTTTTTTAATTAAAATTAAAATTATAAAATCAAAATAGTCATAAGAGATAAATAAAAATTTTATTATATAATATTAAAATTTTATTATTGAAATTATTTGATATTTTTAAATTATAATTATAATTATAGAATCAAAATTGTTTTATATATATATATAAGTTTGACAAAATTACAACTTTATTATTTCCAATATATCATCTTTTAAAGGAAATTAATTATATAATATTAAAATTTTATTATTGGAGTTATTTGATATTTTTAAATTGAAATTAAAAACTCTAGAATCAAAATTGTCTTAAATATATATTAGGGAGGATTACAATTTTAACATATTCATCTTAATCACTCCAATTAAGGAGGATGTATTTTCTCTGGATGATGTTGACTCTGGTATTAATAAGCTCGCTAATGGGAAAGCTAAAGATATTGAAAGATACCAAGCTGAGATCCTTAAAATGGGAATATCTATTTTCATTTCTCATCTCCACAAGCTTCTCAATTTGGCTCTAACACATGGTTTCCCTCAACTTTGGACACAAAGCCTTATTGTGTCTATATTTAAAAATGGGAAAAAAGTGTTCCATCTAACTACAGGACCACTATGATTAATCACATCCTGACCAAGCTTTATGGACTCACTTTGGAAAAAAAGCTTAGCCTTTGGCTTGAAAACCAGAGCAACAAAGTTAAAGGACAAGTTGGTTTTATGAGACATCACTCGACTATTGACCATCTTGTCACTCTCATAATCAATGTTGCAATAGTAAAGTCGATCTCTTCTCTTGTTTTGTAGACTTTAGAAAAGCTTTTCACACTCTTCCTCAAGATAAAAATTGGGAAAGACTTAAAGAGATCATGGTCCCTCCTAAGTTGAGGATTGTTGTGATAACTTAGGATTGTTGTGATCCGTCTCTACAAGACCATTACTGTCAAGCATAAAACCAAAGAGGGGTGGTTTAAAGACATTAAATGCAATATTAAAGTTAAGTAAGGGTGTCCCCTATTGTAACTTTCTTTTACACCATAAATAATGTTACAAATTTTCAAAATTTTGCTAATTAATTCTGAGCAAAACCCTTAAGTTTTATGCAATTTTTATAGGTGAAATGCTATTAATGGCTTATATTTTTTAAAAGAAACATATACAAAAAAAAATATTGGACCAAGCATCCAATCTCCAAGTTTATATGCCAAATTCATTATTCATTGGTGTTAGTCTACCAAAGTAGCACCTAATACAACATGCCAAGCCACGAGATAAAGAGAGCATAAAAATACAACGAGAAATAGAGAATGAAATATATTTTGCTAGTGAAAAAGGTCCTGCAGGTTTCAACGGTGATAAGTGGTTCACACAAAGTCAGTGAAGATCTACTTGCTTGATAAGAGAGTGGGGTCCAAAATAAGTTGTTTCACAAAACCACCTGTGAATGCGTGGCATCATTTTGGAGCATTTCGGACCCCAGGTCGAAAATTTCTCACCAGTAGCACTCCCCCGCCCCCATAATCCACTTGTGGTTTCAGGGACAACACAAAAGTTAATTCTGCCAAGAAGGGTTTAAGGTGGCAATAAGATCCTTGTGTGACCATGTTTCAGATCGCAGCTTCTATATTCTAATGAATTTGGGATGGAAGGTATCTTCTGCCTCAACTAATGATGCTTGGAATGAAGAGATGGTGTCCTGCCTAGCTCAGTTTATTCACTTACATTTGAGGACCCATGTCTTGTCTCTGCATCTGGGGATGACAAGATTAGTTGTGTTGGTAGCGATGGGGAGAATCAAGGACTCAGTATTGGGAATCGATGACTGATTGGATTGGAGCCCGAGGACCTTGTTATATTTTTCTTCGTCCATTAGCTTTCCTTAGTGTACTTCATGATGAAGGTTCCCGCGTGGAGATTTCTTAGAATTAGAAGTAGTCTGAGCTTTGTATGGTTAGTTTTAGTATCCTGTGCCTACAAAAAAATTGGAGCTTTTCAACCTGAGAATACAAAGAGCCAAGATTTCCCTTCATGGTCTCATGAAATCCTCAACAATTCTCCATCCAGCCTTTGTGAAAATTGTAGCAACAATGGCCCTTGTAAGCCTTTCCAAAGCTCAGTGAATTGCTTAGAAAATGGATGCTGCAACAGGGGGCATATTGTGGAGGCTAGGAATTTCAAGAGAACAGAGGATCAAGAAGCTGAAGGTACTGATCCAGAGAGTCCACATAATGAAGTTGTTGATCCACATAATGTAACAGAGGCCAATGGAAAATTTTGCAGGCCCAGCTCACACTGCCACTGGTTTTCTCATTTGGTGCCTAAAATCTCTATTATTTTGGTGGCAGTAATTGTGGTGGCAGTAGATCCAGGAAAATGGATCTGTGGCTTTGCAAGACAATAACCATGCTTAAAACAAAATCTAAGGTTTTTGGCACTCCTGGAAGCATTGAAGATGATCCTGCTGTTGACATTATTGAAAACATTCTATGTTTCAAGCTATCATCTTCAATGAATGTGTTTAATGGGAATAATGTAGTGCCCAAATTGCTCAGATATTGAAGATGGGCAGTGCCTTTATGTAAATGTATGTAATTCACATGAAGATATTCACTATGACATTTATGGTGTTTCCGAATTAGTATTTTCATATGAGCATATTGATCTGATTACTTGGTGCTCGTATGAAGGTTTGTATCCACAGTTTTTAGTTTCTTTAGAAGAAGTGGAATCTTTGAAAATTGGTTATCCAGATGTTGTTGTCATGTTGTATATGAAGATGTTTCAGTCACCTGCCCTTTGGTTCTGCTAGTGAATCTAGGCCATTAAGGCACCAACTTGGTGATGATTCCATGATTGGAGCTTTGCAGTACATAGATAACGAATTTGTAAGAGCAGAAGATGTTGGACCTCCAAGTAGGGTCCATGAAAATTATCGGCGTCGGTATGCTATTTATTTTCATCTTGATTGTTATGTTCACTAGTTTTTCATTAAGATTTATGTTATGCCTTATTGCAACACCTAGGAGGTTTGAAAAAATAAAAAAAGCAGAGGTCCGAAGATGGTTTGATGAACCAGAGACTCTATATGAACATACAGAGCATCTTATTTCCAGAGAAATAGTCGCATATGGCTTAAATTCTGAAGCTATTTCAGAGGAAGTAGAAGTATAAGCCTTTCAAAGTTGTATGAAACGCGCCAGTTTGCATCTATTCTAGATGATTTTTGGGGGAAATTATTTCATTTCCATGGGAAACTGACAAAATAAGAAAGATTGAGGATTTTCTCCTTATTAGATTTTGAAATATGTACAAGGTACTCTTGTTGCAGTCAGTAGCTAAAATTTTCAATTTATTACTGCCTGTACTTCTATGCCTAACTTGTATTCTAGAAATTGGCAGTTAGAAGGAAAAATTATACGTATACAAATTTGGATACATCCTTAGATGTTACTGAAAGCCATCACGTCAACAGTATGAATCTGTGGGGTCAATATTTAATTCAAGACATAATGATATATTAAGAAAATAAAATGCACAATTTGAGGAAATGTATCATCATATGAGCACCCAAGGATAAGTGACAATAACTTATCTTCATTTCCACTTTTTAGGGCCGACAGGGAAAATATGTGTGCAAGAAATGGTGCAGACCACAGCCACCCATACTATTTTTGTTGCAGCTGGAAGATTAGACACTGAAGATGATACAAATTATCTCATTTGCCTCATTTTCAGGATGAGGATAATGAAGTATCTATTTCATTAAAAAAGTATGCTTCATCAATCCAATCAGAAACAGTTCTAAATAAATTAAAGGAATAATTCAAGCCAACACTCCTTGAGAAATATAAAGAGCACTTTCAAAAACAAAAAAACATACAGGAGTGAGCAAAAGTGTGGAATTGACTTCCAAGGTAGTGTAGCATTTGCAAAACAAATGATCCAAGTGATGGAGTTGATAAACATAAGGATAATAGGAATTCGTTGGGCAAAATGTTACAGTTTGGACATTTGCAGAAAATCAACATAAAAGAAAATTTGGACATCCAAATCAACAAGCGGCAGAGCTTCTCAAGGCTGAAGATAAACACATAAGTAACAATTTAAGTCAAGTAATTCCAAATCGGTCATAAATGACTACATTTCTAAATCAACAACTAGGAATGAGATAGCAGAGTTCTAAAGCATAAAATCAGCAACTCCAGATTTCAAGGTCATGTTACTTATGTGGATCATAGTGGAATATTTTTCGAAGAATAGTGGGATTATCTGAAGAATGCAATTTTGTTATTTGCACTCGTATGAAATGCTTGATATTTTCTTTGTTGAAATGTTATTTTCAACTGCCCCTGTACAGAGCCGTTTTCCAAAAAAATTACTTTGACTGCTCTGGCACAGAGCCGCTTTCTAAATTTGTTTGTAATTTGGTAATGGCGCCATGAAGTTTCCATTTGCATTGAAGAGTCAAGTTCGTCCTTAAAAAAATGCAGTTCTCTGTATTTGGAAAACAGATTTTTACAATGAGAAACTAAGCATTTTTATAAACACAGGAAACAGAGCTTTAAAATAGAAAACAACAGAGTTTTGATTGTTGAACGCGGGAGTTTGTTTTATGTGAAGACCTGTGGTCCCCACTAGTCTTTTTGAATCGCAATCGCAAAGTTTTTTTTGTTGTGTTTAAAGTGTCTTGTTGATATGGAAGATTGCGATGCGATTGCAATCGCAATTGCAAGTCGCATGTGTTACCGCCGCTTTTTGTTATGTCCAAATAAATGTTGCGATGTGATTGGCGCGATCGGGCAATCGCAATCGCAAATGTTAATCGCCCTCCGCCCAAGACAAAGTCCACGGGAGCAGTGGTCCCACAGACCACGCGGCAGCAATGTAATGAATCGCAAGTTTTTTATTATGGCCCGATTGTAATGTTGAGTTCTGGACCCGACCTCTTTTATAAGGAGGATTTAATTGTTTATGGCGCGTTCAAATGGGCCCATACCCAAAACCCTCTGGCGGACGCGATATGGTTTTATGTGATGGATTGGATAATCCATCGCGCGCACAAAAGGTGATGTCAGCAACCCCAATTCGTAACGCGAAATACTCCAGTTCAATTTGGTTTAATTTCTTCATTGAAGTCCGGCAAGTTGCAAAGTTTTAATGTTGTGTTATGTTTTATTTCATTGCGCAAAGGTTTTAACTTTTGGTTGTTAAAGTTTTCGTTAAAGTTATTTGTTATCGCGCAGGGATAAAGGTTTTTAACCTTTGTGTCATATATATATACGCTTTGTAATAGAGCCCGGTGGGCCATAGGCATACTATAGTTTTTAGTTATGTCAAAGATTTGTTTTTATGTTAAAATATGTTGTGCCATATAAAAGGCCTCGACAGGCATTGTAAAGTTTAGTTTTATGTAACACACAGTAGTGTTGTTTTTTGAAAAGAGACAGAGTATTGTAAAAGCACAGCAATGCATTGTTTTTGTTTTTAGACAGAGTGTTAGTTTTTGTGCACTGTGTTAGCAGCAGTCACTGTGTGTAATTCCTCAACAGAGGAAGTTTTTTGTAATAGTTTTTTATTAATGGAATAGAAGTATTGTTGTGTGCAATCTCTATTCCTATGAAGCAAAATTTTTAAATTCTTTGTGTTGTAAAGGAGAGCATCATTCTCTCTATATTTTGTTCTGGAATTCTCAGAAATTCCAACATGGTATCAGAGCTAGTCCAGGCTCTTTGAAGGTGTCAAAGAAGTTTAAGGAAGGATTTCTTGTTGCAGCAGCTTCTCCAGCAGAGTGAAGGCTCAGTCAAAAAGAATCTAAGGTATTCTCAATCAGATTTTTGTGTTACTGTTAGGAGACAGTCAGTTTATTTTATAAATACATAGTCAAGTATTTGAAGCATAGTTAGAGTGCAAGGACTAGCATGAGTATTGGTAATGCTCAACTCCCACAATTTAATGGGAAAAACTATGATTATTGGGTAATAACCATGAGAGCCCTGTTTGCCTCTCAAGACCTATGGGAACTTGTTGAGGATGGTTTTGAAGAATCAGTGGATGAAAATGTGTTTAATGCATTAACACAAGCATAAAAGGACTTGTTGAAGAGCAATAAGAAGAAGGACTCCAAAGCCCTATTCTATTTGTATCAAGCAGTGCATGAGAGTGTGTTTCCAAGGATAGCAGCAGCTAAGAGATCCAAAGAAGCATGGGAAACTCTCAAGACAGCCTATCAAGGCATGGAGAAAGTGAAGACATCAAAACTACAGTTGCTAAGGAGAGATTTTGAGACTCTCTGCATGGAGTCTGATACTATAGACTCATTCTTCACACATGTGATTGGAATGGTCACACAGATAAGGTCTCATGGAGAGACACTTGAAGAAAGGAGGATTGTGGAGAAACTATTAAGGAGCCTACCCTCAAGGTTTGATGTGATTGTTACCACCATAGAAGAGACAAAGGATCTCACAAACTTTTCAGTTGATGAGCTACATGCATCACTGATAACACATGAGCAGAGATTGGGTAGAAATGAAAACTCATCTCTCGATCATGCCTTCAAGACCCAGATGTCTTTTGGAAGAGGAAGAGGTCAAGGCATAGGAAACAAGAGAGGAAGAGGTAGAAGCCAAAACAGAGGTGGAAGAAACAGTCCAGCAAATTCTCAAGGAAGGGGCAGCAATCAAAATCAGAACCAAGGTCAAGGCAGCAGCCAGCAAGGTGCACACCAACATGCCCATGGACAAAGGTATGATAAATCCAATGTCTAATGTCATTATTGTAAAAAATATGGGCATTATGCAAATGAATGTAGGAAAAAGCAACATGATATGGCTAATAAAACTAGTGCAAATTTCACTAGAAAAAATATCAGCCAAGATAAATTGTTTTTAGCTTGAAATATAGCTGAAGAAAAGAGTGAAGACTTATGGTTTCTAGACTCCGGTTGTAGTAACCATATGACAGGAAACAGAGCCATGTTTTCTATGTTAGATGAGAATGTGAAGTCACAAGTCACATTAGGGACAGATAGTAAAGTTTATGTTATGGGAAAAGGAGATGTAAATGTTTTAACAAGGAAAGGAGAAAAGAAATCCATAGCAAATTTTTATTATGTTCCTGGAATGAAATGTAACCTCTTAAGTATTGGACAGCTTGTTCAAAAGGAGTACAATGTTTTCTTTGAGTATGATGTATGCACCATCATTGATAAACCGCCCAGCAAACAATGTCTTGCTGAAGTGAAGATGACAAGGAATAGAATGTTCCCTCTCAGGATGAGGGCAGATTTGAAAAATGGAGAATAAATGGCAGCAGTGACACAAGAGGTTTTCCAAAGAGAAGTAAAGGACGAGAATTGGTTGTGGCACTTGATATTTGGACATCTCAACTTTGGAGGTCTTAACTTGTTGAATAGAAACGGAATGGTAAGAGGTTTTCCATTGATTGAGAAAACGGACAGCCTTTGTGAAAGTTGTATCTTGGGTAAACAACATAGAGAAAGTTTTCCATCTAGGAAAAGCATAAGGGCAAAAGCACCCTTAGATATTGTCCACTCAGATTTATGTGGACCAATGCAAACTCCATCACTTGCTAGCAGCCACTACATGTTAACTTTTATAGATGATTTTACAAGAAAAACTTGGGTTTACTTTTTGAAAAACAAAAGTGAAGTGTTTGAAAGATTCTACAATTTCAAAACACTTGTGGAGAACCAAAGTGGGTTGCATATCAAAGTCCTAAGGACTGATAGAGGAGATGAGTATATCTCCAAATAATTTCTATGTTTTGGTAGAGAAAATGGAATTCAAAAGCAGTTTACAACTAGGTACACTCCGCAGCAAAATGGAGTTGCTGAAAGGAAGAATAGAGCAATCATGGATATGGTAAGGAGTATGTTAAAGGCAAAGCATTTGCCTAATGATTACGGGCTGAAGTTGTACATTGTGCATCATACATTTTGAATAGGTGCCCAACAAAAGCAGTCATGAACAAAGTTCCTGAAGAAGCATGGAGCGGGACAAAGCAAGAAGTCACTCACATGAAAGTTTTTGGTTGTGTGGCTTATGCACACATACCAGATCGGCTAAGGAAAAAGTTGGACAGCAAGGGGGAGAAATATATTTTTATTGGATACAGTGAGGAATCCAAAGCTTACAGGTTGTATAACCCATCCACCAAGAATTTTATTGTGAGCAGAGATGTTCAATTCATTGAGGAGGAAGCTTGGGATGGAAGCATAGAGAAAACAGTGAATATTAAACACTGTTTGTCTCATGATGAAAATGATGAAGATTTGGCTGACATACATCCCCCAACAACAACACCAACACAAGGGCAGCAAAGCACACCCTTGAGGAGAAATGAAAGTGCTTCTCCAAGCATACCACAAGGAGGAGATTCGAGAGCTTCTTCAAGCACTCATACACCAAATGAAAGAGGAACAAAGTTCATAAATTTAAATGAGATTTATGAGCAAGAGGCAGAAAATGAAGGTATGAACTCTTTATTTGCTTTATATTGTCATGTTGATGATCCTATTCATTTTGAAGAGGCTATTAAAGATAAGAAATGGATAGAAGCTATGGATGAAGAGATTAATGCCATAGAGAGAAACAAAAGATGGGATTTAGTTGAACTCCCAAAAGGTAAAGAAGTTATTGGAGTTAAATGGGTCTACAAGACCAGGAGTAATGCTGAAGGAAAAATAGAAAGACACAAGGCCAGACTTATTGTCAAAGGGTATAAGCAGCAGCATGGGAGAGACTATGAGGAAACTTTCGCACCAGTTGCAAGAATGGAAACCGTGAGAGCAGTGTTGTTCATAGAAGCACAAAACAAGTGGAAAGTTTACCAAATGGATGTGAAGTCAGCATTCCTAAATGGAGTGTTAATGGAAGAGGTATATGTTGAACAACCTCTAGGCTATGAAAAGAAAGGCCAAGAACACAAAGTGTGCAAATTGAAGAAAGCTCTTTATGGGCTAAAGCAAGCACCAAGAGCATGGTACAGTAGGATAGATTCCTATCTACTGGAAAATAGATATGAAAAATGTGAGGGAGAACCCACCCTATACATCAAAGAAAAAGATGGTAAGATGTTGATTGTAGTGTTATATGTTGATGATGTGATTTTACAGGTAATGATGATTACCTTGTTGAAAATTTTAAAAAGGTCATGAAAGAAGAATTTGAAATGACTGATTTGGGTTTGCTGAAATACTTCTTAGGAATAGAAGTAGAGCAAAATGAAAATGGGATTTTTATCTCACAAACAAAATATGTTAATGAGTTTTTGGAAAGATTTAACATGCAGGATTGCAAGGCAGCAATAACTCCCACAGTAATGGGATTGAAGTTGAGTAAAGATGACAGCAGCAAGGATTTTGATCCTAGTTTGTACAAGAGCATAGTTGGCAGCCTCATGTATTTGACTGCAACTAGGTCGGATATAATGCATGTTGTGAGTTTGATTTCCAGATTCATAGAGAAACCAAAAGAAGCACATTGGCAGGTAGCAAAAAGGATTCTGAGGTATGTCAAGGGAACAAAAGGGTATGGCATTCTATATACTACTTCAGAATGTTCAGATTTAATTGGATACACTGATAGTGATTGAGTTGGAAGTGTAGATGATCGGAAAAGCACATCCGGTTATGTTTTTCACATGGGTTCAGGAGCCATTTCATGGGCTTCTAAGAAACAACCTATTGTAGCATTGTCTACAGTAGAGGCAGAGTATGTGGCAGCTACAGCAGCAGTGTGGCAAGCAATGTATATGAGAAAGATGCTAAGGAGTTTATGCCAAAAGCAGGTGAAAGGTACAATATTTTTTTGTGACAATAGCTCAACTATTGCATTATCAAAGAATTATGTGTTTCACAAGAGAACGAAACACATTGACACAAAGTTTCACTACATCAGGGAGCTAATGAACAATGGTGAAATTGTTTTAGAACACTTCAGAACTCAGGAGCAATTTGCAGACATTCTGACCAAGCCATTGGGGCAGAAGAGTTTTGAGTTTTTGAGGAAATGTCTAGGTATGACTGATAAACCAGCAGTTGAAATTAAGGGGGAGTGTTGAAATGTTACTTTCAACTGCCCCTGTATAGAGCCGCTTTCCAAAAAAATTACTTTGACTGCTCTGGCACAGAGTTGCTTTCTTAATATGTTGTAATTTGGTAATGGCGCCATGAAGTTTCCATTTGCATTAAAGAGTCAAGTTTGTCCTTGAAAAACTGTAGTTCTCTGTATTTGGAAAATAGAGTTTTACAATGAGAAATAGAGCATTTTTATAAACACAGGAAACAGAGCTTTAAAATAGAAAACAACAAAGTTTTGATTGTTTAACGTGGGAGTTTGTTTTATGTGAAGACCTGTGGTCCCCACTAGTCTTTTTGAATCGCAATCGCAAAGTTTTTTTGTTGCATTTAAAGTGTCTTGTTGATATGGAAGATTGCGATGCGATCGCAATTGCAATCGCAAGTCGCATGTGTTACCACCGCTTTTTGTTACGTCCAAAGAAATGTTGCGATGTGATTGGCGCGATCGCGCAATTGCAATCACAAATGTTAATCACCCTCCACCCAAGACAAAGTCCACGGGAGCAGTGGTCCCACAGACCACGTGGCAACAATGTATTGAATCGCAAGCTTTTTTATTATGGCCCGATTGTAATGTTGAGTTCCGGACCCGACCTCTTTTATAAGGCGGATTTAATTGTTTATCGCACGTCCAAATGGGCCCGTACCCAAAACCCTCTGGCGGACGTGATATGGTTTTATGCAATGGATTGGATAATCCATCGCGTGCACAAAAGGTGATGTCAACAACCCCAATTCGTAACGCGAAATGCTCCAGTTCAATTTGGTTTAATTTCTTCGTTGAAGTCCGGCGGGTTGCAAAGTTTTAATGTTGTGTTATGTTTTATTTCATCGCGCAAAGGTTTTAACTTTTGGTTGTTAAAGTTTTCGTTTAAGTTATTTGTTATCGCGCAGGGATAAAGGTTTTTAACCTTTGTGTCATATATATATGCGCTTTGTAATAGAGCCCGGTGGGCCATAGGCATACTTTAGTTTTTAGCTATGTCAAAGGTTTGTTTTTATGTTAAAATATGTTGCGCCATATAAAAGGCCCCGACAGGGATTGTAAAGTTTAGTTTTATGTAACACACAGCAGTGTTGTTTTTTGAAAAGAGACAGAGTATTGTAAAAGCACAGCAGTGCGTTGTTTTTGTTTTTAGACAAAATGTTAGTTTTTGTGCACTATGTTAGCAGCAGTCACTGTGTGTAATTCCTTAACAGAGGAATTTTTTTGTAACAATTTTTTATTAATGGAATAGAAGTATTGTTGTGTGCAATCTCTGCCCCTGTGAAGCAAAATTTTTAAATTCTCTGTGTTGTAAAGGAGAGCATCATTCTCTCTATATTTTGTTCTGGAATTCTCAGAAATTCCAACATTCTTCAATGTTGACTAATGTATCTTGATATGGTTTCCATGATGTATTTGTTTCAAGATGGAAAACTCATGGTGATAATATTTCCAGATTGATGCTCTATTCCTACGTGTGGAAGAGCTACAAGTTGAAAACAACAAAAATACATTTAGGAATTTTCTATCCTACGATTCCAAATTTCGAAATAACAACTAGTAGTGGCAACACTTTAGCATATCTCGGGTATCGAGTTCATAAAATTCACATTTACATTAGAAACAATGACAACAAATTAAAGTAAAAAAAATAAAAAGGTGTTATGTGACAATTGGCTATTAAAGGTCGCAGAGTTTTCCTATTCTAAAGGACATTTGATAAATTTCAGGAAATAGGTTTAAAATCTCTAGATTTCTAGACACAGTGTTTTGCAGTTTCATATTTCTCAACAGTCAAAGAAGCAACAATCACAGATTCCTGAGCACTGAATAACTATTAGTCAAAGGATAAAGGATAGGATAGGTGGCAAGTGAAAATAATTGTTCCAATTTTCAAAGAATTGGCAAGCTATTGCATTCATTATCTCAGGTAGAGAATAGTCAAACAATCTAAACATTTGAGACACTTTGCAACGAGTTTCCAGCAGATAAATTAGAGATATTATTTTATTTCTAGTTATTTTTCAGGATTTTACTTTAGAATTATTGTAACAATTTAAGAAAGATTTATTTTGTATATTGTTTCATTTGTAATGTAAAAGGGTTGGCTCTTGATGCCAAAACCCAAAACCCTGTCACTTTGTAAAGATTTTATTACAGAAATTCTAATTGAAGTATTCTAGCTCCAGTTCTTGACAGAAATTGTGTTTCTTGTTGTTTTTCCAGTACTTTCATGCTCTATTTCTTCACATGTTCAAGGTTACATAGGAGATTCTGGGTAACAATAGATTGAGTATCAATCTATTTGAAATCCCCTGCAAAGTTATAATCATTTAAAGATATTATTTTATTGGTTTGTTTGTTTGAGATAGATCCTCAACATATTTTAATTGTTGCCTTCTGTCATCCCATGAATGTTTTTTTCTTTTTGTTCGCATCTACAATGTTGGCACTTTAACCAAGGATTCTGCAAGATAAGGATTTATTTATAAACATATATTGGAAAATCATCAACAACCACCCATATTAAATCATAAATCTGGCCATTGTGCTCCATAGGTTGATGTCTAGTGGCAGTGAATAACATTAGAAAAGGCCTTGTAACATTTGAGGGAGCCCCCTCTGGTTCAAGGGCCAGATTGAACCTAAATTTTTGTCGAGTTGGTTTCTTGGCGTAGTTTTTGCAACCAAGAACTGGATACGAGAAACAAATACAACATTTGGCGTCGTTTTTGGGGAATGAAGTAATGAAGAAATATTTCCCCACATATCGATAGAGACTAGATCTATTCCTTGCTGGTGCACAAGGAGTAGACATTTGATATTGGTTTTAATTCCTTCACCTGGCGGTTCCATTGTCTATATGGCGATTCCACTAGGTTACCAACTCCACTGATTCTAGATGTTAGATGTTTTTACTATTGTGCGTGTACAAGGCTCAGTGATAGTTCAATTCAGCATCATGTTTTTCTTCCTCTCATTTGTGATCAGAAATCTCATATCCCTACAAAAGAGAAAACTTTTTAAGTTCATGTGTAAGTATAAGTTTCCTATGGAATTTGAGTTTCAAATTGGAAATACTTTTCAAATTTTCATCTGCATGCATGGTGATCTGCTAGTCAATCCAATCCTCACATGGATGCAGTGGAAGTCAGATTACACTTAATAGATATACCTGCAGTTGACTACAGTAGGAGTGAGTAGATTAGTAGTTGGTGTGCAGTGTGTGGATTGTTTCAGTTTGAACTAGTTACTATTTTGTGCATGCTACTTATAAACATACAAGTCATAGGTTATAGGTTTTCTCATAGATGAAAAATTATTTAATATGTTACCACAAAGTCCCTGCCCAAAAATTTGCAACATAAGGATTGTTTCATTTTAAGCAGCTCGTGGGTAGTGAATGAGTAACTATTTTTAAACAATGGTGTTGGAGGTATTGGTGATATTTTCTTAATTGTTTTAAGATCTATATTCTTTCTGCCGGGAATAGTCAGAAATGGACAGAGTATGCATACTGTAAGATCCCAAACCTTAATAATTTAGTCAGATCTAGCACATTCTAGTGTTCTCAATAAAATTACATTCAGTAAAAACCATGAACATAGACGGGATCTGGAAATCCAGCACTTTATTTATATTATTAGTTGAAAATAAAATACATTCCCATACAATAAATCTGAGCTACCGCAGATGGCATGTTTGGCTGCTCCTTAAAATAGAAAACAAATACTGAAGCACAATCGTGGACCCTAGATGGATCCACCAGACAAATTCACCGCAGGGTTTTCGTCTCGGGATCAATGTTAGAAATGGTCAGGCCAAGTTCTCAACCCAAACACAATAAGATAGATAAAACTAGAATGAATCTAAATGCCTAGCTTCTCTCCCCTTTTATAGGCTTGATGGACTTTCTAGAGACCTTATTTTATTATTTTTCTTGGAAACCGACAACTAGATAAAACTATAATGAATCTAAATGCGCCAATACCATTGGAAAATACCACGGTAAGTACCATGGATTGATTCTGTCCACTTTGACTGGATCAAGAAAGAGAATATTACAAATCCTCTCTCCCAAATATTGCTTTTCCTCAAGCGATCCACTTCTATCCACAACAGAAGCATTTGTACATTGATACCAAGATCCCATACAACCTAATGTATTGTTCCATCCCTCCATGTTGAATGGTTATGAATGGATCCTTCGATACCTAGATCCCAAACAATTCTCTGACCAATCCTTCCCTCAATAGATTTACCTGGATCCCAAACAATCCTTTGGCCAATCGTGCCCCCAATGGATTTTCCTGGATCCCAATGCCACCTAAATCATGGGACCTGTGGGTTATGGTACCATTTCAACTCTCCATCGCTGCCCGCACCAAATGGTCTAAGCTGTAATTTTCCTTTGGCTATGGGTATCCTCCAAATAATTAACCCATCAATAGAATACCAACTCATGATCTCTCGCCAATCCATACTTGGGAAAGAATGAATATCTACAAATCTACTATGTTGATGTTGTTCGATGCTCGATTCATGCTGCTCTACTTGGTTACCCAACATGATGTATTTGGAGAACTCTGTCCTGCTCTTCTCAATGTATAAAGGTGGGTTGTTGGTGTTGCAAGCCTTATCTATGTATTCCTGTAGAGCGCTGCTATAGAACTCCCAATTGTACTCCTCATGCGGCCTTTGTGAGGGACTTGAGTTGTTCCTCAATACTAGACAGCTTGGGTGATGATTTGACACATACCCCTATGAGTTCTTCATTTTTTCTGTTCTCCTATAAGACAATGTCTCAGACTGTCCAGACTCTTTGCTTCAACAACATAAGATCTGTCTTGAAATGCATGATCCTTTCCTGAAAGTATTTCATTAGCAATTCTAGTGCCCTGCTAAATGTCTTTGTATTTGACTGCACTAGATGCTCCATGACCACAACTTCAATTTGAGCCTTTGACCAACTCTCTAGGAATGGTCTATTTTGCACATTATGTTTGTCATGTTGCTCCTCGTGATCATACTCATCATGTTGGTTCACTATGGCTGGATCCTCACTCAAATCTCCCAGGTCTCCTTCATCTGTGGAGACAATATGTTCATCACTTTCAATTGTCGAACATAGATGCATTGGTGGACTTTTATCTATACTTGATTGTTCATATTCTTTATGGATATTTCACTGGGGATCTACGAACTCCATTGTATAGGAATCAACTTCATCAATGGCATTAGGTAGAATTTCCTCATGCACTTCCAAATGTTTGTCATCCTGCAAGCCTCCCTAAATAATGTCATGATGTTGCTCACCATCTTGAAGATCAATAGACCCAGCTACAAAAGACTCCCCATGATTTGAAGTAATCTCCTTGTGTTCTGTCTTTGTTTCCTTCTTCTTATCACCTAGAAAAGAATGGTTAAGGGCCCAAGGTCCCTTGCAGATAAAGCATAGTCCTCTCCTCCTTAGTTCATTCTTGCTGCAGATTTTGTTCTTGCTTTCTCCATCAATCCTTCTCAACTCCTTCTTGGTCAACACCTTTCTGAGCCATTTTATGTTTTGCCTGACCAATTTCTCAACTAGATCATAGGCAGCTGGTGATACCTTTGGTTCCTTCCTCCAAATGGTCAACAATTTGGATCTTAGTATCTTGCATATGTCAGCATCTCCTTTTAAGAACAGAGACACAATCTTTTGCATGCATGCTTTGACATGGTCTGAGTGAGTTGATGTAATACTGGTATAAAATTTTTGGAGCAACTGAAATATCAACTCATCATATTCCATATTCAGCATGAATGTGCCAAAGCTGAACTCTGCCATGAGTTTTAAAATTCTGCACCGCTTTTGATAAGTAGGACACATGATGTTGTTCAACCCCTGAAGGGCTTCTACTATAAGCTGTAGTATATCTGTCATGAGATTTTTATTGTAGGGCAGTAATGGTGATGTTAGAGCTATGACCCTACTGAGACAAGAAGCAATTGTGAGCATGAACTCTTCATTAGAATGTTCCCGAAGTCTGGGTTGTATTAGTGCAAGCATGGAGGGTTTGAGAGCCCAACTGAGCTTCTTCCATTCTGGTTGTCCCACCTTGGAAAAACATATGTCTAATTCCTCCAACTTATGAAGGTCTATAACTGATTTTGTTTGTTGCAATTCAGAGCCAAGTGCGAAGAGATTAGCTCCTCTTCTTTGTCCTTCCTTCACCTCCCATGGTTGCTTTTGCTGCAGAATGACATGGACGCTTTTTTAGAATGGTCTCCTTTGCCTATTATTTTGGTCTATGGAGATATGGCTCCTTAAAGGACCATATATCTTCACTAGTTCATTAAAGATTTTTTGGTTGTTTTCCAAAATTTCTTCAAGACGATCCATCTTCACATAGCAAGACAAAGAAATATACAAAAATGTATTCTACCTTCTCACATTTTGATTTTGGCCCTGATGAAACTAGGTTAAGTTGGTGCCAGCAAAAGTATATAAATAACACAACCTCTTGAAATAATATTTCAACACTTGATTTGGAGATATGCTGCCCAAATACACGTTCCCTTTTGCACAAGACAATATTCTAATTTCAATGTATGTGTAAACTCATCTCATGATGACAGACTTTAGCAAGCCCTGAAATGCTGCAATATGAAGGAATACGCTCAACAACATTGTATCAAAGATATATATATATATATATATATATATATAGATATATATATATATATATATATTTTATTAAATCCTTACAGCTCCCAAACTAACTCAACTTTTTGTTCCTTCCCTTTTCTTTATAAATCAAACCCCTAAAAAAAAATATCAACCCCTGTCATAATTTTAGAAACTATAAACATGGCTTAAAATTGTGAGTCAAGTCCATTTACCCACTTTCATGCTCCAAATACATCTCTTGATTAAGCAAAATTCAACTTCGTTCTCAATGTTGTCGGCTGAACCAATCCTCCTCCTTGAAAGTCCAGAAGATCAGATTAGGTTAGATCAATTTCTGCTCCTTTTGCAATGGACAAATTCTTCTTTCAATCAACTAAAAAATAAAACCAACTAGGGTGATACTCAATACCACCGAAGATCGGGATGTCTACTAAGGTGAGAATAAATCCCACCGAAGTTTCCTGCATAAACCCCTCAGGCTGGCAAGATGCAAGGCTCTGATACCTCTGTAAGATCCCAAACCTTAATAATTTAGTCAGATCTAGCACATTCTAGTGTTCTCAATAAAATTACATTCAGCAAAAACCATGAACATAGACGGGATCTGGAAATGCAACACTTTAATTTATATTATTAGCTGAAAATAAAATACATGCCCATACAATAAATTTGAGCTACTGCAGATGGCATGCTTGGATGCTCCTTAAAACAGAAAACAAACACTGAAGCACAATCGTGGACCCTGGATGGATCCACCAGACAAATTCACCACGGGGTTTTCGTCCCGGGATCAATGTTAGAACTGGCCAGGCCAAGTTCTCAACCCAAACACAATAAGATAGATAAGACCAGAATGAATCTAAACGCCTAGCTTTGGTAATCTTGTTTACATTGGTCATATGTTTGATGCCATACTCACATCAATTGTCTTGGAAGAAAGCCTATCCAGGTTGGACATCATCATTAAGTTTTCTTCTACATCAATTTTTGACAATAAGAGAGATGATGTTGAGCGTATTATAAATGACAAAAAATGGAAACATAAATTATTACTCAAATTAACTTGGAAGCCTATATATTGAAATATTCTCAACTATAAACCCTTTAATGTTTGCACAACATATAGATGGGAAAGTTGATGTTTTTAGGGATATAATGTTTAATTGCAACAACCTTGAAAATTTGATGTACTACAAAACACTTAGAGGTATGGGTTAGGTCAGATATCAAACTAATTTTGATGAAGCTTTGAAGATCATTAATCAAACATCTCATAGCAAATCCAAAGTTGAAACAATTGATGGTGAACCAAAGGATTATGAAGAACATTGAATGGGCACAACGAGCTATATTGACAGCTGATATAAAAAGCAAGATTTTAAAGTGCATTGATGTTGTTTGTCATCATTCACTTGGGATGAACATTATTCAATTAGAAACTCTTTGCAGTAACATGCAAAGATTGTGTCAAGACCTATATCTCATTTTCTTGAATACATGAATAGAAAAAACAATGTTCATGAAAAATCTCACTCTTATTGGGAATGGAGAAATCGATAAATAAATTTGATTTTAAAAATTTAGTTTATTTCAATTTTAAGTTTGCAACAATGCTTTCAGAAAAGGATTTGGAACAGTTCACAAGTTTCAGTGGTTAGATTATAAGTTGGAGTTACAATTAATGATTGCAGTGTTTCAGTTGGGAGTATCAGTTTGATTATAGTAGATTGTAGTTTCAGGTCACAGATTTACAGTATGACTCCATGCCCAACACTTAAGGCAGTTGGTCTACTGGTTCTATGTGTCCCACAGGGGGAGGCATTCCCCATTGAAGCCAATGTTGTAACTTTCTCTTACGTCGTAAAAGATGTTAAAATTTTTCAATTATGGAAAAACACCTTAAGACTTATGCAAATTTTATGGGCGAAACACTATTAATGAGTCATATTTTTTAAAAAAACATAAAGAATTATTAGTCCAATCATCCAATCTCCAAGTTTATATGCCAAAGTTCATTATTCATTGGTGTTAGTCTACCAAAGCAATGCTTAATAAAACGAGATAAAAAGAGCATACAGCTGCAACGAGAAATGACAATGAAATGTGTTTGGCTCATGAAAAAGGTCTTGCTAGTTTCAACGGTGATAAGTGGTTCACACAAAGTCAATGAAGATCTACTGTCAATTAAAAATTTGGACCCCCTCATTCGAAATTCTCTTGATAAGAGATGGGGGTCCAAAATAAGTTATTTTGGAGCATTTCAGTCCCCGGGTCCAGAACTGCTTAGCACCCGTCCTCCTCCTCGGCCCGCAATCCACTTGTGGTTTCAGGGACAGCGGAAAGGTTAATTCTGCCAAGGAGGGTTTAAGGTGTTAATAAGATCCTTGTGTTGCCATGTTTCAGATGCCCAACGTCTATCTTCTCCACGAGAACGATAGCTACTCTAAATCCAAAATTTTCTAATGAATTTGGGATGGCAAGTATCTTCTGGCTCAACTAATGATGCTTGGAATGAAGAGATGGTGTCCTTCCTAGCCCAGTTTTATTCACTTACATTTGAGGATCCATGGCTTGTCTCTGCATCTGGGGATGATAAGATTTTTTCTGTTGGTAGTGATGGGGAGAATCAAGGACTGAATATTGGGAATCGACGGTTGATTGGATTAGAGCCCGGGGACGTTGTTATCTTTTTCTTCATCCATTAGATTTTCCTAGTGTAATTTATGATGAAAATTATGGCAACAATGGCTCTTGTAAGCCTTTCCAAAGCTCTATGAATTTCTTAGAAAATGGATGCTGCAATAGGGGGCATATTGTGGAGGATAGGAACTTCAAGAGAATAGAGGATCAAGAAGCTTAAGCTGTTGATCCAGGGAGTCCAGATAACGGAGGCCAATGGAAAATTTTACAGGCCCAACTCACACCACCACTGGTTTGCCCCTTTGGTACCTAAAATCTCTATTATTTTGGTGGTAGTAACTGTGGTGGCAGTAGCAATTTGCTGCTACGTTCATGTAACCAGGCCAGACCTCTTCCAGGAAAAGGGATCTGTGGATTTGCAAGAAAAGAACCATGCTTAAAAAAAAATATAAGGTTTTTGGAAGTCCTCGAAACATTCAAGATGATCCTACTGATGACATTATTGAAAACATTTTATGTTTCAAGCTATCATATTCAATGGATGTGTTTAAAGGGAATAATGCAGTGCCCAAATTGCAGAGATATTAAAGATGGGCAGTGGCTTTATGCAAATGGTTGCAATTCACATAAATATATTCCATATGAAAACTTAATTTATGAAGACGACTGTGACATTTGTGGTGTTTCTGAATTAGTATTTTAATATGAGAATATTGATCCAAATTATCCAATCAATCAGTGCCCTTATCAAGGTTCATATCCACAATTTCCAGTTTCTTTATAAGAAGTGGAAACTTTGGCAAGTGGTTATCCAGATGTTGTTGTCATTTTGTATATGAACATGTTTCAGTCACCTGCCCTTTGGTTCTGCTAGTGATTCTAGGCCATTAAGTCACCAACTTGGTTATGATTCCATGATTAGAGCTTTGCGGTACATAAAGAATGAATTTGTGGAAGCAGGAGCTGCTGGACCTCCAAGTAGGGTTCTTGAAAATTATCGGCGCTGGTATGGTATTTCTTTTCATCTTGATTGTTATGTTCGCTGGTTTGTCATTAAGATTTATGTTATGTCTTATTGCACACCTAAGAGGTTTTCAAATAATAATAAAAAGGCAGAGGTCCAAATATGGTTTGATGAACCAAATACTTTATATGAACATAAAAAGCATCTTATTTCTAGAGAAACAGTCGCATATGGCTTCAATTCTGAAGCTATTTCAGAGGCAGTAGAAGTAGAAGCCTTTCAAAGTTGTATGGATTCGGTCATGCATAAAGGTGCTAGTTTGCATCTATTCTAGATGAGTCTTGGGGGAAATTATTTGATTTGCATGGGCAACTGACAGAATAAGAAAGATTGAGGATTTTCTCCTTAGTAGATTTTGAAAGATGTACAAGGTACTCGTTGCAGGCAGTAGCTAAAATTTTCAATTTATCACTACATGCACTTCTACGCCTAACCTGTATTCTAGAAATGGGCAGTTAGAAGGAAAAAGTATACATCTACAAATTTGGATATATCCTTAGATGTTAATGAAAGCCATCATGTCAACAGTATGAGTCTGCAGGATTAAGATTTAATTCTAGACATAGTGATATATTAAGAGAATTAAATGCACAATTTGAGGAAATGAATCATAATCTGAGCACCCAAGGATATTAGCGATAAGAACTTTTCTTCATTTCCAGTTTTTAGGGATGACAAGGAAAACATATGTGCAAGAAATAGTGCAGGCCATAGCTGCCCATACTATTTTTGTTGCAATTGGAAGATTAGACACTGAAGATGATACATATTTAGCTCATTTGCCTCATTTTCAGTACGATGATGATGAACTATCTATTTCATTCAAAAAGGATGCTTCATCAATCCAATCAAAAGTTGTTCCAAATAAATTAAAGGAAGAATTCAATCCAACACTCCTTGAGAAAGATAAAAATCACTTTAAAAAACGAAAAAACATACAGGATGTTAAAAATGTGACAACAGATGTAAATTTACCATATAGTTAGAATAACAGAATTTAGGTAAATAACGAGATATAGTTGAATAATGAAATAACGAAACATGTCTAGTTAAAAGATGTGGCCCGAGAGGCTTGTAAGCAACGGAGAATTTATCAATAAAGTTTCAAGTGTTTTTATCCCTCAGTTTTTCAGTTTCCAATTCAGTTTCTCTTTTCATTTCTTGTTTTCCCCAACAAGTGGTATCAGAGCCGAGCCAATCGAAACCTGGTGAAGGAGGGTCGATTGAAGTCCGACTGCCGTGAAGTCTGAGATTCCGCTGCCGTCGTGAGAAAGAAACGAAGAGGGTTTTGTCTGCACTTCTTGAAGTTTGAAAGGACCGTCTACCCAAATCGTGGAGAGAGGAGGCCGCTGAAGGTTAATCGAGCAGAGAACTGTGCCAGCAGTCAAACACAAAGCAGAAGCCGTCGAATTGTTGTCTGCTGTGCAGATTGGGGAGAGCCGCTGCAAAACAAGTAGTCAGCAGCCGTGAAGTTTTTTTTTGGCTGTCTGTTGAGGTCGCTTTGTTGAGGAGTGTTACACAGCAATTTGTCACCGTCCCTACAATCCCCATCCCGCACATTGGAGGGCTCATTCCATGACCTGTGGGCAGAGTTAAGTCTTGAAAATACTTTCATTGCATCCCTCTGAAGATGAGCTTTAATTTCCCTAAAGACATCTCCCTGCAAAAAACCCTAAAAATAGCTCTTTTTCCATTGGCGCAGTTCCATAGTTCAGCCCTCGCGCCAAGAGGAAAATCCTCCAAAGAGGGCATGCCAATTGGCGCTCTGTCATAGAGCCGTACCCACACCAACCATATTAAGAGGTGTTTTTAAAAAATAAAAGGCGGAAGTTTCATCCTAACAAATTACTGGGCTGATTTCTATCTTGAGTTGGGAGGTTTGGCTACGGATTTCCATAGAGAGGTAGTGGTTTGCCACCTCTCATGGAAGCTTCCTTGATGATAGGGCCAATCCCATAATTATAGGGATTCCAACTCCCCTTCCTCCTTCTATAAAAGCTTGCCCATTTCCATTGCAAGCTAGTTCAAAAGAGTGGCAGAATCTCTAAGTTCCCAAGAGCTTTCATGCTGCAAAAGCCTTCTTGATTCCCTAAGGCCAAATCCAAGCAAGGAGACTATTGCCAAGTATCCGGAGAGAGAGGCTTGTTCCATCCCTGACAGGCTTTTTCGAGACATGCTGTGCTGAAGACCCGCTAAAGGAGAGTGCTGCGTCGAAGCTATGGTTGTATTCTTCTTTTGACTCTTTAATGATAAGCGACTATCGGTTATGGTTCCACTCTTGTTCTTGATCATGTTCATGAGTTATATCCTCTTCGATTGATATATAGTTGGCAATACCCTCTGGATTTTATGCTTGCGTTTGTGTTGTTTCTTGCATGTGCAGGTGTCCGATCATGGAGATCGTGAGGGCTGTGATCTGCCAGGGCAAAGGAACGGAAGCACCACCTCTTCTACAGACGATAGCATTGGATTCTAGGTAAGCCTTCCTCACAAGTCGGTTTATTTACAATTAGGAACCTGCACTGTAGTTTGTTTGATTGTTGCTAGACCCGATCTGGGCTAGTAGGGATCGCCTCTGTCCACAGAGGGGATTTACCTCTTCAACAATTTGGTGACTCCACTGGGGAATCAGCTTGTTGTTTGATTTTTAAACTATAGATGGAGCCTGAAGTATGGCCAGATAGCCTTCGAAACGCTTTTTCTCTGCATTAGCGGAGTAGATCAACGCTGCTTCAGTCGATCTCCAGTTTAGTTTATGGATTGAAAAACTTGGAGCTTTGTCTTGTCTTTTTGGTCGATTCTTGACTTTCCTTGCTTGATTGGCTCTTTTGGGCTGGCTCTTTTTGTGTTTTGGCTTTTGGTTCAGCCCTAGAGGATCAGATCTGACCTCTGCTTTTCCAAATTTTCACCTTTTCATAGTTGGCTTGATTGGCGCGAGTTTAGCCCTGACAGTCGCACTAGTTGTCGTAGTTTGCCAGTTCATCACTCGCGCCATCCCCTGTCTGGCGCGGATTACATCCAGACAGTCGCGCCATTTCCTGTAGGTGGTAGGGTTACCCTTGTTCGGAAGCTTCTTTTGGTCAATACTTTGCTTCTAGGTTTGTTTTGGATTCTGCTTGAAGTGGTGAGTCTGGTCTTGGTTGGGAGAAATTTTTTGTTTTTTCATTTTCAGGCGTTGGCGCTTGTTGTCAGTTAGCAACCCACGCCCCGGTGTCGTGTTGGCGCTAGTTGTCGGTGAAGAAGTGGGCGCCAGTGGGCGCTACTTGTCAATGCCTGAAGTCGAGCCAATTTCGGGGTGTGTGAAAATTGAGATTTTTTCCTAAATCCTTCACCGAAGTGTGTCTTTCCCTTAGGTCTTTTCCTTGTATGAGCATAGATTACATTACTCATTTTTTTGGGATGTCTTCTCACTGTGATTGTGATGTAAAAAGGGAATGATTGCTTGTTTTGATCTCATGCTTTAGTCCTCTTTGTGTTTGACCTCATATGTCTTGTCGCCTTTTGAGGATTTCGTGACAAACTGTTTTGAAACAACAATTGCATTCTTAGTGTTGGTTTACATCTCTTTTGCATTCATCTTCCATTAAGAAGATTTGCATTCATTTAGTTTTTGTCTCAAAGTTTGCTTTTGTTAAAATGCATTAGATCACATTGCATTGAAAAGTGTTTTTTGGGATCCATCATTGAACTTAGATTACATTGTTTAATGATTGAAAGCTAAAAATTGCATTGAGTGCATTCTCCTTCATTAAAAGCATGCATTAAGTAGATTCTCATTTCATCGAAAAATGCATTGAGTGCATTATTATCATTTGAAAAGAAAAAGGAAATTGTGCATAGATTACAATTGCATAGTTTTTGAAAAAGAGGATTTTGCATAGATTACATTGCATAATTCGCTTCGTTGAATGTTTTAGAATACTTTTGGATAGTAAAAGTCATCTAGTTTGGAAAAGTTTCATTTTCAGTTTTGTTGTTTTTTGCATCATTGTTTGAAGCTCTTCCCTTAACTAGATAGCATTCATCGAATTGAAAGTTTTCTTTTCTCATATAGATGCATACAGGAGATTTTCATATGACATACGGTAGGGCCTTGAAACCGAAACATAATTGAAGATCAACCATAAAATTTCCTCAATTTACCTAAGGAAGCATTGAAACATTAACGAAACATTTAGAGGTCTAGGTTAGAGACGTGTTCCAGCGTCATTAAACCTAGTAGCTGTTGTTCGCCTCTTAGCTTTAGACAGCACTAGTACGGACTTGTGCTCCCCATACCGTCGAGTATATAAAGGGAGACCCCACTAGGTTTCTATCGTTTATCCATAGGAAGCCGAGTCTGCCGCCCTATACCCATGATACACCAGACACAACATTCGGGGAGACTGCCTGCACGTACGTTAAGTCCTTGGTTGATTTATCTTTCATTTTGAAACCAAGGTGTATATTGCACTTCACGGTTATTTGGTACACCCTTTGCCTAGATTACCGGAGTAGTCATTTTGATCTTTTCTGACTCATTAAATTTGAAAAGGTCATCAAGCGCTTGTCTTTTCACGCTTGTTTCCAATCTGAAAGAGATAGAGTCACCTTTTTCCTGTTTCTCGACTCTTAAAAGATGAAACAGTAGATTTTTGTTTCAATGTTTTAAAAATTAACTGCCCACGAAATATTCCTGGTTAAATTTAGTTTCCTTAGGGTGTTGTTTTGAAGATTGTTTCTAATCGAAACTTTTCCGGAGTTCACAAACCAAGGTCCTCGGTGGGAATCACGGTCATTTCCTCCTTTTGTAAATGTTGGTGCTCCTTATATCAAGCGACGTTGTCCCTTCTGGGTTAACTTTGTTGGGATGCTTTTGTTTGGTTGTTTTCAACTTACTCTTGTGGTCACGAATGTCTCGGCTACGTTCAATACAGGTCCCTCCACCGAGAAACGTCATGGGATTCCAGGTGAACCTCTCCTGTCGCACAATTACGCGTCCTCCTCTTCTACTTCGCTTGGTGAAAGTCTGGATTCGAGTAACCAGGTGGCTAAGAAGAAGAAGAAGAAGACAAAGAAGAAGAAGTCTAATAAGCGAGAGGCTAAGGCTGCAGTTACTGCTTCCGAAACATCTCTTATTGATAAACCTCCCAACCCTCCATGGAAAGTCAAGTTCCCTTGCATGTTGTGCACGAGGGACCATCTTCTTCGAGACTGCCCTGGCATTCCCAAGGTGCTTGAAGTATGGTCCAACGGTCGTCCTCCGTTGCCTTTGGCTTCCGAGGGTCAGGGTCCCAGAGCACGTCTTTCAACTGATGTGGTAAGGCTCCTAAGAAGCAGGGTAAGATTACCAATCCCTGTAAGTTGTGTGACGGGCACCATGCCATTCACCTTTGTTTGTATATGGATGAAGCCAAGAGAGCTTTGGACAACTCAACTGTTTCTACACCATGCCTCCCGACTAGTTATAAACGGCTTTCCTTGAAGATCTCATGAACAGTCCTACGATCGATTGATCAGAATTAAATAACAGGCCAGGTCTGGCTCCTGGAAATTCAAATTTAGGAATTCGTCCCCAACCAACCATTGGTCATGGGATCAGTTGAACTAGTCCCGTCTGCGGTGCACCAGGTCTTTTTCGTTGAGAGTGGATCTCATACCCCTCATGTTCTTCTTGTCTCTTTAGATTCTTCGGATTTGGAGAAAGATTCTCCCGTCCCTGTACCTCAAGCAGCAGCTCCTCTACCTCCCGTGATGGAGGTCCCAGAGGATACTCCTCCCGCCTTCGAGATGGAGGTTGTGGAGGATGCTCCTTCTTCCGTAACATCAGGGGAAGACCTTCGCATTTCGATGGTAGCCCCTCCGAGTAGTTTGGTCGCTTCCTTTGACTGGAATCGATTTGCAGGATTTCGCCTTCCGTCTTATGTGCCTTTCGAGATCACGGTACAGGCTCTTGGTCTGGTTGTACCCAGCACCATTATAGACGAAGGTGCCTCTGTTAGTATTCTGTCTTCAACTGCCTGGCAAGCTTTCGGTTCGCCGCCGCTTGCGCCTGTTACGCAGAATCTGTTGACATTCAATAGAAGAACGAGTCAACCGTTGGGGATCCTTCCAAGGTTACCTGTTATTTTGGGAGGTAAAACCATCCATATGGACGTGATGGTTGTTCCAGGCCCTTTGGATTTCAATCTGCTTTTGGGGCGCGATTACACCTATGCCATGGGAGCTCTTGTCTCCTCCCTTTTTCATGTGGTCTGTTTTCCACATGAAGGACGGATCGTGACCATTGATCAGCTTTCCTTCTTTGGTCCTGATATGGCATCTGGCCTGCCATCATCCCTGCCTAGTTTTTATCCACCCATTGTATCTTCCCCACCGCAGGTCAACTATGTGGCTACCTACCCCATGCCTGTGCTTAATGATGATGCCGTTGTGCATCAAGTACTGGGGGAATTGGGTCCTGACTTCCAGGATGTTTTCCTTCCATCGGGAATCGAACTCTTGGAAGCGATGAATTCTTGTTCATTATGATGAAGTCGGTCAGAGCATGGTTCCTTATCTTGTGTCAAGCTCCTTAAAAAATGAAACAAGGTCTTCGGAGCATGGTTCCTTGTCTTGTGTCAAGCTCCTTAAAAAATGAAACAAGGTCGTCGGAGCAGAGTTCCTTGTCTTGTGTCAAGCTCCTTAAAAAAATGAAACCCCGGTCTTTGGAGCAAAGTTCATTTTCTTGTACCAAATATTAAAAATGAAACAAGAGTGGGTAGGAGCATGGTTCCTTGTCTTATGTCAAGCTCCTTAAAAAAAGAGTAAAACGAGGTTACTGGGCGGTCCTTGTCTTGTGCCAAATATTATGCATGAAACAAGGGTGTACGAGGATAGTTCTTTTAATGTGTCAACCTCGTTAAAATAATGAAACACGTTCTTGTTCAATTCGAGTCTTTGTTAAGATCTCGTAAAATCCCAGTCGAGTCTTTCTCTTGATCTCGTAACTTGAACCTTCACTCCATCTGCCTTTCATATGGATTTAAGCTTGGGGGGCATGTACCTCGAATTGAGTCACCATGCTGGAGGCATGCTTACCTTTTCAAGCATAGTTTGTTTTCGTTTCAAGCTTGTGTAAAAATGAAACCGGTTTCAAGCATAGTTTATCTTTGTTTCAAGCTTGTGTAAAAATGAAACCAAATTCAAGCAAAGTTTTCTGATTTCAAGCTTGTGTAAAAATGAAACCATCCATTTTACCTCTTGTGATATCATTTATGTTTTAGGCACACACCGGATAGGCCATGAGTTTTCCTCACTCCATCATCACTATCTGCTTGGCCGATCATATGCTTTCACTTGGTTGTCTTACCCGTTCCTGAGGAACTACTGCAATGAGTGGTCTTGTTAGCCAGCCTCTTAACCTTTATTTGTTCTGAGCAGTTCCACCATTACCGGAACCAGTTGCTACCCTTTATACCACTCGTTCCTCTAGGAGGAGTCAACTTTCAGCTCTTTTCTGACTCTCTAAACATGAAAATATTGCTGAGTCCCTTGTCGTTTCGATATCGTTAAAGTGGCCACGAAACGACATCTACCCAGTATACGTTTACCCCTTTTTCGGGCTGGGATAGATTATTTACGAAAAAGGAATACCCTAGCCTATCGCGACTAGGAGGTTTTCTCGAATATTGTTTTCTACCTTTTCGGGTCTGAGAAACTATTTACGAAAAGGGACCTTTGGAGTTTACTTTTCTGCTGTCTTTTCAAACTCTCTAAACATGAAAAGATGCCGAGTTCTCCCTTTGTCAGACTCTTTAAACCCTGATGACATCAGACTCAGTCGAAATGATGTTACTCGAGTCGCTCCTTCCTAGGGCTCGTTAAACGTACTAGGATGGACTTATATCGCAAGCATATGCTATCCCCTTCAAGCTTGTTATAAAAAATAATAGGGGTACTCGCCAGAAATGGCGGGGAAAAAATGGAACCAGCATCATTGTCGTGTCGGCAGTATGTCGCTCATGAACATGGCACTTGTCTGCATTCGTGTCAGGTTGGGGACATCTCATCTCATTTTCACTTGCCTCCATGGGTTTGGGTGATCCTTTTTGACCTCTCATCTTCTCTTTGCCTCGTCACTATGACCTCTGATCTTTTGATGTCAAATACTGCCAAACTCACTGTCGTGCCATTTATATGTTCAAGAGAAGTTGACCTCTGCAAGTACCAACACTCTACGATTCTCGTTTGATCTGATTCACAAAAAAAAAACATTATGTTCTTCTGTCTCGTGTCGATGATGTGGGAAACATTATGGCCCACCTTCGATCAAGGTCACTTCCTGTCGACTTCAGCTCATTATCCAAGGAGATGGTCTAGAGACTCTTTCATGGTACCTTGGAGCCTGCATGCCTCAATGGCAGGTTCGTCGCATTCGACGTGAGGCTTTCATCATTGGCCTCCGATTGAGTGATTCTACGGGTGTTCGACACCAGCTCATTGATTCGCACGCCGTAGATTGTGCCTATAGTACCTTGAGGGCCATTGTCATTATTGGTGGTTCCTCTCGCGTCTGTTAACATCTTTCATCATTGGCTGGTAATCAGACGATGTTCTTGCATGTTCGACTCCAGCTCACATATTCGCATGCTTGAACTTGTACTTTGTTCGGGTCGAGATGGAGCGCAAGACCCTGGATTGTGTCTGTTGTAATCCAGGCTGCGATATTGTGGATTGTTATGATTATTTACATGACTCACTAATCTTGTGGTGAAGCCCTTTGAGTTTATTTATCGAACTTCATTGGATGGTTGCGTCCATGCCTTGGATCTAGATTATTGTAAGCTCTGTTATGGATGGCTGCGCCCATACCACGTATATATATCATGTATCTGAGACATCAATTGTACTTCGCTCCGCAAGTTTTCCGATGGCAGTGTTTTCAGTCGACATGTTCTCGTAAAGCATTTCACCCCTCTCTCTCTCTTTCGGGCCTCATGCTTTAGGGGGCATCTGTTACATAGCAATTTGTCACCATCCCTGAAATCCCCATCCTGCACATTGGAGGGCTCATTTCGTGACTTGTGAGTAGAGAAAATACTTGAAAATACTTTCATTGCATCCATCTGAAGATGAGCTTTCATTGCCCTGAAGACATCTCCCTGCAAAAAATCCTAAAAATAGCTCTTTTTCCATTGGCACGGTTCCATAGTTCAGCCCTCGCGCCAAGGGGGAAAATCCTCCAAAGAGGGCGTGCCAATTGGCACTCTGTCATATAGCCGCACCCGTGCCAACCATATTAAGAGGTGTTTTTAAAAAATAAAAGGCGGAAGTTTCATCCTAACAAATGCCTGGATTGATATCTATCTTGAGTTGGGAGGGGTTTGACTCTGTGATTTCCATAGAGAGAAGTGGTTTGCCACCTCTCATGGAAGCTTCCTTGATGATAGGGCCAATCCCAAAATTATGGAGATACCAACTCCCATTAACTCATACATAAAAAGCTTGCCCATTAGGCCAGCTAGTTCAAAAGTGGTAGAATCTCTCCAGTTCCAGAGCTTTCTGTCTTTGCTTGTAAAGCCTTCTTGATTCCCTTAAGGCCAAATCCAAGCAAGGAGACTATTGCCAAGTATCAGGAGAGAGAGGCTTGTCCCATCCTTGACAGGCTTTATTGAGACATGTTTTGCTAACGACTCGCCAAAGGAGAGTGTTGCGTCGAAGCTATGGTTGTATTCTTCTTTTGACTCATTAATGATAAGCGACTATTGGTTATGGTTCCACTCTTGTTCTTGGTTATGTTCATGAGTTATGTCCTCTTCGACTGACATATAGTTGTATGCCATGGATTTATGCTTGCATTGTGTTGTTTCTTGCATGTGCGGGTGTCAGATCAGGGAGATCGTGAAAGTACATGATGCGGGGGGCAAAGGAACGGGAGCACCACCTCTTCTACAAACGACAGCGTCGGATTCCAGGTAAGCCTTCCTTGCAAGTCGGTTTATTTACAATTAGGAACCTGCACTGTAGTGTGTTTGATTGTTGCTAGACCCGATCTGGGCTAGTAGGGATCGCCTCTGTCCGCAAAGGGGATTTACCTCCTCAACAAGGAGAAAGGCCGTCAAGTGAGACAGTGGCACGCTGGAGAGACGTCAAGGCTGCTGAAGGAGGAGTTTGTTGCTTTGAGGAAGACGCAGAGGATTTGCTCAAGTGCGGGAAGCCCGACTGCTGAAAGAAAACGGGTACTATTTTTCTTGAATTTTTCGTGCTCAGAAACCGTGCTGTTTTGCTGTGCAAAGAACTGTGCGAAGAAATCTGAAGAAATTGCCTTCTTTTGTTTTACTGCGGGAATATATATATGGTTTTTTTGGTGCTGCGGGAACTTACATATTTTTTTTTCAAGAAGGAAAAGAAATTGGTAGGGGAGAGTAGGGTTTGAAGTATTTTTCCCCTGGAGAAAGAGTTGGGTTTTGTTGTTTTTTTTTAAAGAAATTGTGGATTTAAAAAAAAAAAAAGGGGAGGTGTTCAATTTTCTTTTTCAAGAATTGTTTTGATTGAAGAGGTGGAAATTGAATTCTTTTTTAAGTAGTAGAAAAAGAAAAAGAAAATCTGAAACTTTAAAAAAAAAAACCTAGAAAAAGGGGGGAAATATTTGTTTACAACCCTAGTTGGGAAAAGAAGAGGAAACCCTAGTTGGAAAAGAAGAGGAAACCTAGGAGGGAGAAATGGCGAAAATAACAAACGCAAGATTTGAGGTGGAGAAATTCACCGGAAAAAACAATTTTGCCCTGTGGAAACTGAAGGTTAGGGATTTTCTGGTGCAACAAGGGTTGCACAAGGCACTTGACGGGGTAACTAGAAAACCAGCAAGCATGTCAAACTCGGACTGGGAGGACTTGGATGCCCGAGCTCTCAGTACCGTTTGGTTGTGTTTGGCAGACGAAGTACTCTTCAATATTGTTGGAGAGAGTACAACTGCAGGGTTGTGGAAGAAATTAGAAACTCTCTATATGACAAAATCTTTGACTAACAGAATCTATTTAAAGAGACAACTGTACAGCCTTCAGATGAAGGAGGGTACAAAAATTGCAGATCACTTGAATGTTTTTAATACGCTTATTTGTCAGTTGTCCGATATGGAAGTAAAGATGGAGGAAGAAGACAAGGCAATAACCTTGTTGTGTTCCCTGCCTGAGTCATGGGATCACTTCGTGACCTCAGTCAGTTTGAGCACTGCTGATTCATTAAATTTTGAATGTGTCGTGGGTGCTCTCTTATCTGAAGAGGTACGAAGACAATCTAGCATTGAGACTTCTGCACCTGAAGCCATGGTAGTTAGAGGTCGGTCAAAGGAACGAGGGGAGAAGACAAGAGGTTCTTCCATATCGAAATCAAAGGGCGGCAAGAAGAGTAAAGCAAAATGCTGGTACTGCAACAAACCGGGACATCTCAAAAAGGATTGCTGGAAACGGAAGGAGGCAGAAAACAACAAGGAAGCAAATCAGGTCGATTCAGGTATGGATGATGAGGTTTTAATTGCTGAAGCACTCCCTGTTTGTAATATCTCACAAGATTCTGACTATTGGCTACTAGACTCTGGTGCTTCTCGTCATATGAGTCCGCACCGGAATTGGTTTTCATCATATGAAACTGTAGATGGTAATTGTGTTTTCATGGGAAATAATGCATCTTGTCAGACTGTTGGGATTGGAAATGTGCGAATTAAAATGTATGATGGTACAATTAAAACCTTATTTGATGTTAGGCATGTACCCGATCTAAAGAAAAACTTGATTTCCTTGGGAGTTTTGGATTCGAATGGTTATAAGTTTACAGGTCAGAATGGAGTGCTGAAAGTCTCGAAAGGAGCCTTGGTTGTTATGAAGGCTGAAAAGGTTGGAAACCTGTACAGACTCAAGGGAAGCACTCAAGTCAGTGAAGCAGCGATCGTGTCAGATAAAGCAGAAGAAGGTTCTCGTCTATGGCATCAGCGGTTGGGTCACATGAGCGAGAAAGGTCTTCAGGTACTGATGAATCGCAAGCTACTTCCTGATTTGAAATCCTTGAATTTGGATTTTTGTAAATATTGTGTGTTTGGCAAACAATGTAAACAAAGATTCAAGTCTGGCAATCATAATAGCAAGCAGATTTTGGACTATATTCACTCTAATCTGTGGGGACCATCTCCTACTGTGTCCTATGGAGGTGCCTTGTATTTTTTAACTTTTATTGATGATTTCTCCAGAAAAGTTTGGGTCTATATGCTAAAAAAGAAAGCTGATGTGTTTAATGTGTTTAAACAATTTAAAACAATGGTGGAAAAGAAAACAGGCAAATCAATCAAATGTTTAAGAACTGACAATGGCGGTGAATTTACCTCTTTAGAATTTGAACATTTTTGTAAGGATGAAGGGATAGTTAGACATAAAACTGATGTTTATACTCCTCAGCGGAATGGTGTCGTTGAACGGATGAATCAGACTCTTATGGAAAGAGCCAGAAGCATGATTAGTAATGCTAATCTGCAAAAGGAGTTATGGGCAGAAGCCGTATCTACTGCTTGCTATTTAGTTAACAGATCACCTTCGGTTGCAATAGGCTGTCAAATTCCTGAAGAAGTTTGGTCGGGTCAGTCTTGTGATTATTCGCATTTGAAGATTTTTGGTTGTGATGCCTATGTTCTTATTCCTAGAAATCAATGTTCAAAATTAGATCCAAAATCAAAATGTTGTGTCTTTGTTGGATATGATTATTCAGTGAAGGGATATAGGTTGTGGGATCCTACTTCACGGAAAATAGTCATTAGTAGAGATGTAACATTTGATGAATCATCTCTTTTAAAATCAGATGTTGAAAGAGTTGAACAAAAGCCGGTATCTCCAGGTCAGCAGATTCAATTAGAGACTGTACCTTTTCCAGAAAATCGAAAGGAAGGAGAGACTTCTGAAAAAGGTGGAGAAGCAGAGGAAACCAGAGGAATTCCATAATCCAGTCAGCAACCAGTCACCCTAAGAAGGTCTACGAGGGAGAGAAGAACACCAAAAAGGTATGAAGACTCTGCTTCATCATTTGCATTGATTACTGAAGATGGGGAACCCTCTTGTTATCAGGAAGCAGTTGATGATGCAGATAGCGAGGTATGGAAAAAGGCTATGGAAGAAGAAATGGACTCCTTAGCCAAGAACAATACCTGGGATCTTGTAGAACTTCCTGAAGGGAGAAGCGTTTTTGGGTGTAAATGGGTCTTCAAGTTGAAGAGAAAAGTTGATGGAAGTATCGAAAGGTATAAGGCGAGACTGGTTGCAAAAGGGTATTCTCAGGTTGAAGGCATTGACTTTCATGAGATCTTTTCACCAGTAGTTAAACTTGTTTCTATTCGTACTGTGTTAGCACTAACTACTTTACTGGACCTTGAGTTAGAACAGTTAGATGTTAAAACAATCTTTCTTCATGGTGATTTGGATGAAGAGATTTATATGGATCAACCAGAAGGTTTTGTACAAGGTCGCAGCAGAAGATTAATTTGCAAGCTCAGGAAATCATTGTATGGCCTGAGGCAGTCGCCCAGGCAATGGTACAAGAAGTTTGATTCCTTCATGATGAGCCATAATTTTATTAGAAGTGAGTATGATCATTGTGTATATTTCAAAAGTTTCAATGGCATATTCATTATCTTGGTGTTGTATGTTGATGATATGCTTACTGCAAGCAAAAGCATGGAAGAAATCAGCAGGTTAAAGGCTCAGCTCTCTAGGACGTTTGAAATGAAGGATCTTGGAGCGGCAAAACATATCTTGGGCATGGAGATACATAGAGACAGGAAGAATGGTAAGCTTTGGTTATCACAACAGAAGTATGTAGAGAAAATACTTGAAAAGTTCGGTATGAACAATGTGAAACCTGTTAATGTTCCATTAGCTTCCCATTTTAAGCTTTCTTCGGATTTGAGTCCTAGAACTAATGAAGAAAAGCAGTATATGTCTCGTGTACCATATTCAAATGCAGTAGGCAACTTAATGTATGCGATGGTATCTACAAGACCTGACATTTCACATGCAGTTGGAGTTGTCAGCAGGTTCATGGCAAATCCAGGGGAAGAACATTGGCGAGCAGTGAAATGGGTGCTTCGGTATTTGAGAGGCACAAGTGACCATTGCATCAGCTTTGATGGTCGTGAAGGTACAGTCTGCGGATATGTGGATGTTGATTATGCAGGTGATTTGGACAAAAGGAGGTCTACTACAGGTTATGTTTTTACTCTTGCAGGTGGAGTAATCAGTTGGATGTCAAAGCTTCAGGAGACAGTTGCTTTGTCCACTACTGAAGCAGAGTATATAGCTGCTTCAGATTCCTGCAAAGAGGCAATCTAGTTAAAAGGTCTGCTTGATGAGATTGGAAGGACGCAGGAGAAAGTGAATGTGTTTTGTGACAGTCAGAGCGCTATTCATTTGGCTACAAATCCAGCCTATCACAGCAATACCAAGCACATCGATGTAAGGTATCACTTTGTGAGACATATAATCGAAGGCGGCAAAGTAGTCCTCAAGAAGGTCCGCACACAGGAGAATCATGCAGATATATTCACGAAGCCAGTTACAGTAGAGAAGCTGAGATGGTGTCTTGCTTCTCTCGGCTTGTAGAAAAGATGATGAATGGGCATTAGGATTTCTGTTGTCAAGGTGGAGTTTGTTAAAAATGTGACAACAGATGTAAATTTACCATATAGTTAGAATAACAGAATTTAGGTAAATAACGAGATATAGTTGAATAACGAAATAACGAAACATGTCTAGTTAAAAGATGTGGCCCGAGAGGCTTGTAAGCAACGGAGAATTTATCAATAAAGTTTCAAGTGTTTTTATCCCTCAGTTTTTCAGTTTCCAATTCAGTTTCTCTTTTCATTTCTTGTTTTCCCCAACACAGGAGTGAGCAAAAGTGTGGAATTGATTTCCAAGGTAGTGTAACATTTGCAAAACAAATGATCCAAGTGATGGAGGAGTTGATAAACCTAAGGATGATGGGAATTCCTTGGGAAAAATGTTATAGTAAGGAAATTTACAGAAAATCAACATAAAAGAAAGTTTGGACATTCAAATCAACAAGTGGCATAGCTTCTCAATAGTTTAAGTCAAGTAATTCCAAATCGGTCATAAATGACTACATTTATAGATCAACAACCGAGAATGAGATAACAGAGTTCTGAAGCATAAAATAACAACTCCAGATTTCAAGGCCATGTTACTTATGTGGATCATAGTGGAATATTTTTCGAAGTATAGTGCGATTCTCCGAAGAATTCAATCTTATTATTTGCACTCGTATGAAATGATTGATATTTTCTCCGATGTCAACTGCTGTATCTTGATATGGCTTCCATGATGTATTTGTTTCAAGATGGAAACCTCGTGATTGTAATATTTCCAGATTTGATGCGCTATTCCTACATATAGTAGAGCTACAAGTTGAAAACAACAAAAAGACATTTAGGAATTATCCTACGATTCCTAGTAGTGGCAGCACTATAGCATATCCTGGGTATCGAGTTCATCAAATTCACATTTACATTAGAATCAGTGACAAAAAATTAAAGTAAAAAAGAAAAAGATGTTATTTGACAGCTAGCTATTAAAGGTGGCAAAGTTTTCCTATTCTAAAGGACATTTCATAAATTTCAGGAAATAGGTTTAATAGCCCTAGATTTCTAGACAGAGTATTTTGCAGTTTCATATTTCTCAGTATTAAAAGAAGCAACAATCCCAGATTCTTGGGCACATAATATTTGTTAGTCAAAGGATAAAGGATAGGTGACAAGTGAAGATAATAGTTTCAATTTTCAAAGAATTGGCAGGAGATTGCATTCATTATTTCAGGAAGAGAACTAATCAAACAATCCAATCCAAATATTTGAGGCACTTTGTAACAAGTTTCTAATCGATAAATTAGAGATATTATTTTATTTTTAATTATTATTCAAGATTTTAATCCAGAATTATTGTAATGGTTTAGGATAGATTTTTTCTATATATTGTTTCATTTGTAATGTAAAATGGTTGGCTCTTGATGCCAAAGCCCTATCACTTTGTAAATATTTTATTAGAGAAATTCTGATTGAAGTATTCTAGCTCTAGCTCTTGACAAAAATGGTGTTTCATGTTGTTTTTCCAGTACTTCATACTCTATTTCTGCACATGTTCAATGTTACATATGAGATTCTGGGTAAGAATATATTAAGTATCAATTTCTCTGAAATTCCCTGCAAAGTTATAATCATTTCAAAAGATTAGTTTATTGGACTTTTTGTCTGGGATAGATCCTTTACATATTTTAATTGTTGCCTTTTGTCATCCCCTGAATGTGTTCTGTTTGGTTGTAGAATATTTCTACACGCATCCACAATGTATGGTTAATCAAGTATTCAGTATGACTGCTTAATTATCATACATTATCTTATACCCTTCTATCAAATTCTATAAAAATCATGTTAGTCTGTCAAACTAGAAGCTGGCACCTTGACCAAGGATTCTGCAAGAGAATGATTTATTTAGAAATAGATATTGGGCAATCATCAGCAACCACCCAACTGCACAGACGACGCAGAGGTCGTTGCGACCTGCAGTCGTGAATTGGTATGTACCCAATTCACCATATACCATAACGATGAAACAAGTTTCTGCTTACCGGTGCATGCGAAGGAAAATTCTGATTTTTCTGGATTTTATATACTTGGTCTGCAATTCTGTAATTTCTTGCATAGATATGGCTCACAATACTGTTATTTGTTGCTTAGGCATGGTTTGAAATAGTTTGTTTAACGAAAATTATGATGGTTGTATGAGTCGACAGGGCCTAGTAGAAGCTCTGATAAGTTTCTGTAGGTCTTTGTCTGCGGATATTATGTTCTGCATGTCCTACATGCTCAACTTGTTTAAGACGGGGAGATGTAAAGCCATACCAGATTTTTCTCTCATTGTGAATTGGCCATGTTCTAATTTGTATGCTAGTCATTTTCTGCATCCCTTGAAATTGTATACTTAGAAATGGGAAATCACCTGTATGGCTAATAATGATGTCAACGCTAGTGGGGATGGGTATATGAGGTTGTGTGGTCACCCGGTTAGTTATTTAACTTACTCTGTTATGTCTTCTTCCATCAGTTCTTTTCAGAAGAGTGAATGGATCAGAAGCAATATGGGTATCTGGATTATGTCTCTGGTTTTTTTCGGCCTTTTCGTTTTATCAAGTCTTTCAGGTTTGGGTATACTCTGGCTTTTGAAAGGCATTATGTATTCACTCTTATTTCTCAGAGCCTCGTTAAGCAGCATTATCCAACTGCTACTGGTAGCAATCTGCCCTTGTTTAAATGCTTGTTTTTTAATCAACTGGGATGTTGTAAAATTGTTTCTGCAACAGGCCTTCCAGGCAGTCTCTACTAGCCAATAATATTGCTGGAAGACTACCCTATAAAATCTATGGCCAAAGGGAACAGGGGGAAGAATGATACCAAGGAAAAAGGCAAGGCCAAAGTCTCAAACCCTCCAGCAAAGTGTGGCAGGAAGTCGAGCAGAGAAGTTATGGAAAAATTGTTTCAAGCTTATTTCGAGGAGACACCTTCATTTGTCAAATCCCTAATTTATGGATGGGAGAGTGATGCCAGAACTAAGATGGAGGAAGAAGAAGACATTGCTGAGGATGAACTCACCCAAATAATCACTGACCCAGGTCATACTCGAGGTAGAATTTCATTGTTCCATCATTCTATCAGAACATATTGGTTGATGAAATGCCTTATAGTCAAGGCAATAATGTTGGTACAAGAGGTTGGGGGTGATCCCAAAGTTGCAACAACTCTGTTTGAAATCAATAGATCCATTCAGGAAATGAACCTTCGACAACACCATCAGTATGTTTGCCTCGACAAAATCGAGAAGGATTTACAATCCATGCACCGGGTTGATATGTCTGGCTCCAGTGTCAAGGACCCAACTCCTGTTGAGTCAGATGATGATTGAGATGATGATTGAGAAATGATCAGCCTAAATTTACTTTTTGTCAATGATAGCAGATAGCTTTTATTTTTATATTATGTATATGCTTGCAAATACTGATACTAATATTAGCTATTTGAAGATAGTAAGTATTAGACTTAATATGTATCTGTTTTGGATGACTTATAACTCGCTAAGACGGCCAACAAACCTGGTTTCCTACGAGCAAGTTGAGACCTAAAAATGTCTTTTTTTACTTGCTTTTGTTTATAAATAAAAAATAACAAAAACCTATTAAGTTCAAAAAAAAAATTTATTATGTCCAATATATTACTCCAATTGAAGCACGGAATTGAATTAGAATCATTGTCTGTCCAAAACACCTTGAATAAAGATTATATATATATATATATATATTAAAATGAAAACAATTAAATACACTTTAAAATTTAATCTTGCATTGATGTAAAATGATAAAGTCATGTGCAATAACTACTCTTCTTGTAAGCAAATTTTACAATTTAAATTTATAGATTTCAGGATGGAGATTTTATTTTTTTCGAACATCGGAGGGCCGTTGATAGGAAAGGACATGACAAAATTTGTGATGCGAGAGATATTACGCATGGCTTAAATATCAAGTCCTCTGTGCCGGCATGCTATATATGACTGGAGATGCCCACCCAATACGTTACCTATCGCACTTGGTGAAGTGCAGTGCAGGTATAAACGGCCTTGGAACGGATCCGATGAACGTAAAAGAAAACCTAAAAGGAGCGTTTTATAGAAGGATATTTAAAGCGACAACTCTTTCTATATAGCAGCACCAGTGGTCTAGTGGTAGAATAGTACCCTGCCACGGTACAGACCCGGATTCGATTCCCGGCTGGTGCACCATCTGCATGGAAGTCATTTTTTCTTTTCGGTTTTGCCACGGTACAGACTCGGGTTCGATTCCCAGCTGGTGCACCACCAACATGGAAGTCCTACTTTTATTTTTCTGTTTCGGTTTTGCCACGGTACAGACCTGGGTTCGATTCCCGGCTTTGCCACGGTACAGACTCGGGTTCGATTCCCAGCTGGTGCACCACCAACATAGAAGTCCTCCTACTTTTATTTTTCTGTTTCGGTTTTGCCACGGTACAGACCTGGGTTCGATTCCCGGCTGGTGCACCAACAAGGAAGTCGTTTTTCTTTTTTGTTTCGGTTTTGGGGTTTGTTGGTGCAAGGTTCCTGTGTGTTGCTTCTGAAAATAATGCTGAAACTGAATGACAAACAAAGCAGTAGTGATCGCCAACAAGCAATTTCAGTTAGCTTTTCTAGCTTTGATTTCACAATGGTTGCGGCAAAATCATTCTGCCATCTGTTGTCGTTGTAGTATAGTGGTGAGTATTCCCGCCTGTCACGCGGTGAGTATTCCCGCCTGTCACGCGGGTGACCCGGGTTCGATCCCCGGCAACGGCGTTTTTTTTGCTTTTTGCGCGGTCCTCTGGCTAAGAGACAAACCACAATCGCTGGCCAAATGGGTTTATACACACCTTTGTGGTTCTCTCTCTCAGAAAAATTATTGCCAAATGGGTTTATACACGCTTTTGTGGTTCTCTCTATCAGAAAAATTATTGCCAAATGGGCTTTTGTGGTTCTCTCTCTCGGATAAATTATTGCCAAATATGTTTGTACACACCTTTGTGGTCTCTCTCGAAAAATTATTGCCAAACGGGTTTATACACACCTTTCTTTGTGGTTCTCTCTCACAGAAAAAAAAAGTGCCAAATGGGCTTTTGTGGTTCTTTCTCTCAGAAAAATTATTAGCCACGGAACATTTAAATAGAGCCTATCCCGTGAAAAAAAGCCACGCACATTTAAACAGAGCATATCCCGTGAAAAGAAACCCGCCTGTAGAAAGCCACGTACATTTAAATAGAGCATATCCAGTGAAAAGAAACCCTCTCCTCTGTACTAGCCACGCACTTTGCAACCTGTAGCCTCTATAAGATTACAAAGGAAGAAGCCTGGCAAGTTAGCTTATAATTGTTGTTTGTTATGACAGAGATTTCAATTTCATTACTTTTAATTTTGTTATTCAAAGTGTTCAACTAGAGTCATTTTAGTATACACTGAAAATGAGTCCATTTTTCTGAAAATTGTCTTTTTAATATATACTCAAAATAGTATATTTATTCTCACAAATTTATTTAAAATGGATTTTAAATAATTTTCCAAATTTTGAGTTAATTTGAGTGAATCTTTAAGTTTAAGTTCCCAGATTTAAGACTATAAAAATAGAGACTTTTCTAAATTATTATTTATAAATTATTTGTAAATTTTACATTCATTTACTTCAATTCTATGAGAGAAAGGTGTTAAAAACACCACTCCCAAAGGATGAGGATATACATAAAAGAAATTTCTTAAAATAATTTTTTTAATGAAAATTAGTAATATCTTATAACTAGTTAAACTCAAGATATGTGGATTATGGTTACAATACCTTCCCCTCTTATACAATTAATCACACAAAATTATAAACTAGTTTTACTTTTTCCTCCTATACAATTAGTCACGCCTAATTATAAACTAGTTGATGTAATGAAAATATCACACGAGTGCAATCCCTTATTAATTGTAAACCATTAGTTAGCTAAAAGAAAAATAGGTAGGAAAAGTGGGAAAAAAAAACATCTCCCAAGTCTCTCCATGTTTGAGTCCATCAATTTTAAAATACCACACTTATCTTCACTTGTAAATGTATCTAATTCAATAGCTAACATTGGCCGAGAAAAACATGTACATGTAATTGTTTCATGAGCACAACTTCTTATGGCATTTCCAATATTGAAGTTGGACTTCTCTGCCACCAAAAGCAACTATAAAATCACTCTTGAAGTCTAGAGTACCATCTGTAAAGTGATGGCACTAAAATGGAATTACCTAAGGCTTTTTCTTTGGAATGATTAGAATGGGAATATGAAATCAAATAAAAAATAAATGCACCAAGGATAAATTAAAGAATAAAAGAGATACAATCATGGATATATACAATAGTACTCTACCAAGGCACAAACCTATCCTCTCGTACAATAGCGTGAAATCGTTTTTCATTCTGATCTACATTTTGAGGCCAAATGCTTTTGAAGACACAAACAGAGATATGTAAATGGTCCATATCTATGTGTATATATGGAAGCTGTGCATTTACAGAAACCATCTTTTGTATATGCATAACTTATATATATGCACATAGATATGGAAGCATGCATAAATGGAAGACAATTTCCATATATGTGTGACTTTATATATGTACGCTTCCATATCTATGTGTATATACATAATTGTACATAATAGAAGTCATCTTTCGTATATGCACAACTTATATGCATGCACATAGATATGGAAGGGTGCATATACGAAAGTCACATATAGATATGTTCAGTTTCTATATATGCACATAGATCCATAGATATGGAAGCGTGCATATTCGGAAGTCACACATAGATATGTGCAACTTCTATAGATGTAGATAGATCTGCAAGAACATATATAGAAATTGACTTTCTTATATGCACTTGCATTTACACATATGTGTGACTTTCGTATATGCACACTTCCATATCTATGTGCATATGCAAAAGTGAAACATATGCATAATTCATCTTTGTGTATTCACTTGCATTTCTGCATATGTGAGACTTTTGTATATGCATGCTTCCATACCCATGTGCTTGTACAGAAGCTGCGCATATATGGAAGTCATTTTCTCTATATGTACAACTTTTGTATATGCAAATAGATATAGAAGTGTGCATATACGAAAGTCACACATATGCATGATTCCATATCCATGTGCTTATACGAAAGCTGTGTATATATGGAAGTCATTTTCTCTGTATGTGCAACTTTTGTATATGCAAATAGATATAGAAGCATGCATATACAAAAGTCACACATATGCATGAATGTAAATGCATGTAGGAAAGTATACTTCCGTATATGTTCTTGTACATCTTTGTCCATATAAAGAAACTACACATATACAAAAGACATCTTCCATATGTGTGCACTTATATGCACATAGATAGGAAATCACATATATGGGAGTCAACCTTCCTATATGCATTTGCATTTACGCATCTGTGACACTTCCATATATGCACTCTTCCATATCTATATGCATATACAGAAGTTGCACATATATGAAAAATGGCTTGCGTATATGTGCAACTTCTCTACATGCACATAGATATAAAAGCACATATATAGAAGTTACCCTCATTTAATTTCGAGGAGTTCTATTAATTGCTTGAAATTCTTCACCATAGTGATTTGCAAAGAGATCTTAGTAATATGAAATCTCACTTGAATTGTATTAATGATATTTTCGATCATAAAGATTATGGGACAGGGAAATTGGAGAGAACAAACCTTTGAATAAGTCCACGGGACAAATTTGGGCTCAATTTATATATAGAATATTCTTGAAACTTGTTGGAGAGAAGAAAGGACATATCAAAATTTGTTATGCAATATATTCTACTATAAACATCATGCTCTCTATGTCGGCATGCCATATAAGATATGCATGTTTGAATATGTTTGCATAGAAGCCTACGCAATACCTATCACACTTGGTGAAGTTCAAATATAAATGGCCCACATTAGATTCATGGTCTTTGAACGGATCCAATGAACATGAGAAAAAAATTAAATGCAACTTTTTCATAAAATAAAAATAGAAAGAGAAGAAACAAACCTTTGCATATATCAACACCAGTGATCTAGTGGTAGAATAGTACACTCCCACGGTACATACCTGGGTTTGATTCCCAGTTGGTAGAATAATACCTTACCATAGTGATTTGCATAGGGCTCTTAATAATAGGAAATTGATGAGAATTTTTATCATAAAGGTTACGAGACGAGGAAATTGGAGAGAACGGATTTTCAAAAAATTCCATGGGACAAATTTGGGCTTAATTTATATCTAGATGGTTCCATAAACTTGTCAAAGCGCGGTTAATAGGAAATGACATCACAAAATTTGTGATGTGAGATATTCTTATTTAAACATTAAGTCCTCAGCATGCCATATATGGTAGGCATGACTATAGATGTTTGGATAGAAGCCTACCCAATACTTATCACACTTGGTGAAGTGCAGATATAAATCGCCCAGATCAGATTCATAGTCTTCGAACAAATCGCAGATGGTGGTTAATAGGAAAGGACAACCTACCATAGATGTTTGCATAGAAGCCTCCCTAATACTTATCACACTTGGTGAAGTGCAGATATAAATGGCCCAGATCAGATTCATAGTCTTTGAACAAATCACAGATGGCGGTTAATAGGAAAGGACATCACAAAATCTGTGATGGGAGATATTCTTCTTTAAACATTAAGTCCTCAACATGCCATATATGATAGGCATGACTATAGATGTTTGCATAGAAGCCTACCAAATACTTATCACACTTGGTGAAGTGCAGATATAAATGGCCCAGATCAAATTCATAGTCTTCGAACAAATCACAGATATAAATGGCCCATATCAGATTCATAGTCTTCGAACAGATCCATCGAACGTTAAAAAAATAAAAGGAGATTTTTCATAAAATATAAAGAGAAGAGAAAAGTCTTTGTATATATTAGCATTAACATTCTTAATGTAGAATAACCTTGCCATGGTATAGGCTTAGGTTCAATTCCTAGCTAGTGCATCAATACGAGATTTATATCTCTTTTGTATTTCTATTTTTATGTCTTCAATTTTGCTAGTCGAAGGGTATGTTTCTTTTGAAAATAGCGATTTGTCACACACAAAAATAATGTTTGTTTCTTGCATTAATTGAATATGAAGATAGAGCATGCAATATTTATGTAAATTTTATTTGAAAACAAAACAAATAGTATCACTAGCCAATAATCATTTTTTATTTGCTTTCCCTTCATTTCAGCTATAATTATCTTATAAACTCATGTTGGTGTAGTATAATTATAAGTATTTCACACATGTAAATTTCCACACATTCATAAACCAGGTCAAAGAATATTCCAATCATAGCTAGCTAGAATGTTACAAGAGCATTACAAAGTTTAAATGGTGGAAGACAATAGGAAAAAATCCCCCAGGGACAACTAAATTGTCCTAGTTCTGAGGAGCAATTTGAATTTGGATATATCTATTAAACCCATTGAGGAAAGAGACATAATTCTTTCTTTCTGAGGTGTCTAGCACATAGTCAAAGAATGATAATAGGAAGTGGTCCTTATGAGTGGCCTTGTTGAGTTTTCTATAATCAACAAAAATTATCCACTCACCATTGTTTTTAGGCATAATAGCAAGAGGGGGGACCATTGGCTGTGATAAATAGGGTAAATAAATTTCACTAAAAGTATTTTCTGCAACTTCTCTTTGAATATATCCACAGAGCAAGATACATTCATCATTGAGGTTGGAGAATGGGTCTAGAGTCTTCCTTGCTATAATTATAGCAAGTGCATAAATCATGATGGATCCTCCTTCATGTTATTGTAACCCTAGGAAAAAGCATCACTAAGATTTTGTAAAACCTTAATTAGTTGTTCCCTTTGATATTATGTTACCACTAAATTAATTTTCAAAAATTTCCTAGTATCATTTCCAAGATTCTAAATTTGAATCATGCTCTTCCTCAAAAGTGGAATCATGTTCCAAGGGTCGTGCATCTGTTGTGGCAAGAGAATATTGGACTTTAGGGTCTAATATATGGGTGAGAATGTGTGAGTTATAAGGGGAGGTTGAAGTGTTAAAATCACCAATGTCCTCATCCTCGTTTTTATCCTTGAGGGAAAGATATTTTTTTAAAATAGAAAATTTGTGGGTAACTGCCTCCTCATCACTTTCCTTGCCATCTGCCTAAAAAGTAGTTTCTGGATCAATGTTAAGCTCGGTTGGAGGATATACTTAGTGAGTTTCTTAGTGGTATACTCCCAAGAATCCAAAGAAATTAGTAGATCTTCCAAAATCCTTTAGGTTTTATGGTGGGTCGATCAACAAGCTGTAACACTGTGGGAGTTTGCGTAAGACCTAAAATTCATAGGGATTCCAATGTTTCTTGAGTCATCACTTAAAAGAAGCTCTAATGTTGAATGATATGTTTGTAATAATTGTGTGATTAATCTGCACATTGACAACTAGGTTGCCGGATTTAAATATTTAGTGTGACAACTAGGTTGCCCAGATTTAAATATGAATATGGAATGTTATTCATCTTAATTTCCTCAAGTGACTCTTGAATGGGGAATATAAAGGTGGATGTCTCTTCCTTAATAGGGATTTTATGTGCCATATTCTCATAAAAAATTTCCTTTTCCTTTGAAGGTGCTTTGGGAGAGTTGGGAAAGAAAAGTTCTCCAGAATGGAATTGCTATTTTGGTTAGCCTTCAAGGAACATGATCTCTATTGAGGTAGGGGATGAGGCTTGCATAGTTTGAGTCCCCTGAGTAGAATTTTAGTAATTTTTTTGGAAAGAGAGCTAGTTGCAGGTGTCAAGAAATGAGTATGATTGTGCTCCTTTTCCTCTTGTGATTTCCCTACTTTATTAGTCTTATGGGTATTTCTAGTGGAGCTAGAAAATCTACTTTTTTTATCTCTCATTCTATGCATTTAAAGAGACATACTTCCCCAAAAAAAATAGCTTAAGAAAAACTTCAATAAAGACATAACACATCAAGCTTCTTAAAAAAAATATACTAGCTTACTTAAATCAAGCAATAAGACAACTATTATATTATTGGCAATTCTCTCGACACTATTTCAAAAATGAAAGGTTTTTAAATGACCTCCTAATTACTTAGGTGATAAATGAGAAGTTATACATTTAATTGCCAATCTGGTGTTCACATCAAACTTGCAAGTTGTCTTGCACCATATATGATAATACAATTTTTTAAGTGATAATGAGGTTTTAGTACTAATTAATTATAACAAAGTTTGGCATTAACGTTCCTTCACTTCGAGATGGAAATCACCCCCAACTATCATTACAAAACAAGACATCATTGTCGCATTTTGAAGTGATGGCAAACACCTCATCACTTTTACATGAAAGAAATACATCACACGACTCATAACAAGGCCAAAATATCATTGTTGCTTAAACAAGTGACAGAAAAACAAATCATCACTTTTACAGTGTAACATGCAACATATGATTTACAAACACGGCCATGACAAGCTAAAATATCTAGAAAAATAATCTAGAAAAACCATCTCTCACTTATCAAAGTGAATGGATCATCCCCCTGTGGGAGATTTGCTTGTCGATCAGCTGTTTTGACTGGTTCATGCATAGGTGTTTTGTCTTTAAGGCACTGCTCTGGATGGAGTCTCCAACACGTGACTCTTTGATGGCCACTTCGGTCGCAATGGGTGCAAATTGTATTTTTCCTCCAAACCTGCTTAAATGATTTCTTTCCCTGCTGTGGAGAAGGCCTTTCATGCCTCATCCTCCTTTGTGTTGTCACCCTTTTCCAACACTTATAAAACACATGGTTATGTAAACCACAAAAACGGTACGTTTTTCAATGCCATGATTTACGACCATGGTTATCAACATTTTTATAATCAAAATGCACTCTGGAATAATGAGACTCGTTATACCTTCTCTGGTGGTCTCTGGTGCGATCATGGTGATGGGAGCTAGCCTCAACTCTGCAACATGCACTACCATGGGATGATGGTGAAATGGTCTCATCAATCCTCTTCTCTGGTGAGTTCAACCGTGTATGTTTGCCTTTGATGTCCTTTGAACATCCTTCTTCAGTGTACCCCAAACCTGCATAGTGAGGTCTCTGCACAACCTCCAATGGTTGTGTTATGCCTTGGCCATGAATGCCAAGTCCTCCTCCTTTATACCCCATCATGGTGAGACTCTGGTTCCTACAATGGGTATCTCCACACTTCCAACCGAAATGATATCATGTGAAGTAACTGAAGAGAAATCAACACTGTTTACCTTATCTGTCGATTGCGAAATAGGTGAAGAAGGCTTCTCTAAGCCTTCGTTGCGTTTCACTTCCCCTAAGACCTCTGTCGCGGCTTGTAGCTGAAGTTGCAACTGCTGCTTCTCCTCCTTCTCCTCCTGTAGGAATTCCTTCAATGCATCATGATCTGCTTGAAGAATTTCATTTTTGTACTTCAATTCTTCCCATGCCTCTGTCATGGCTTGCAACTGAAGCTGCAATCGATGTTTTTCCTCCTTCTCTTCCTGTAGAAAGGTCTTCAATTCGACATTCTCTGCTGCTTGTTTTTCATAAGCCTCGAACAACATGTCCACTTTCTCGGACACCCTGAGCATGGTCTCGTACATGTCCTTGACATTCTCCATAGCTCAACTCAGCGAACGTTCAACAGTTCACGCCTGTAATCCAATCAGCAAGAAGACCTGCTTTGATACCACTTGATCTAGGGTAAATTTATAATACCCTTAACCAAGACCTTTTACTTTAGTTGATAAATTAGAATTGCATTTAATTAAAGCGTTAATGAACATAAATGAACAACTACATGATGTAAAGAGAAGAACATAACATGTCAAGATCAACAATCATAAGAACACGTCGTTTGATAATGGAGTTCGTCTAGGAGGGACTACATCTCCGGGCCTTGGTGTCAAGATGGTGTAGGCCGCTACATTAAGTGTTGTAAGGAGTGAATATGTACATGGCTATGTTTTTTCTAACATACAAGGAAAATTCCCTCACGCAGAAGTGGCTAAACCTCGAGATGTTCTACTGCAGAACTCTCATACATAAAAATGACTCCTATCAGTATGACAATATCTCACACATAATAACTATGAGTAATCCGCCAACAAGGCGAACAAGGGATCTTAAACAACATACATGTGACAATGAGTATCCCGCCAACACGATATCAAAGGGATCTCAAACATGATACAAATCCATGAAAGAAAGTACATCAATAACAAAACAAAGCAAGATCCCACATCAAACATCAACAGGGATCTTCACAACACAATGCATCTCAGATACAAAAAGACAAAAAAGTATATGAAATAAACACATCATATACTTCATGCTAAAGGTGACTGAAGAATGGGTTGCTGCGCTGCTAGATTTGAAATCACCATCACAATCGTGGCGTCGAAAGGTGTGAAATTGACTGCTCACTCTCTGAAAGCTAACACCTGCAACTTCACTTTGTTTTTGTTATAACCATATAATTTGTTTATTTTTAAATGATTTGTGTTATATATATATATATATATATATATATATATATATATATATATATATATATATATATTTTTTTTTTTTTTTTTTTTTTTTTTAATATTTGTTTTGTCTTTTGTGGCAAGTTGAGGATCAATGCAGGAGTGCCATGTGTTAGTCGTTGAGGAATTGCCATGTGGGTCCCACGTGTTCACTGGGACACCATGTTGCACACCGCGGCCCCACAGTCCCTGCCTTCACAAAAATTCAAACTGCTCGAACTCTCTCATACGAGCTTAGATTGACGCGCTGTTCGCACTGTTGCGATCAAGGCAACGAGCTCTTCAATCTGAAGCTGAGTTTATCACCTTCCTATTAGTTTGAATTTCAAGACTTTTTCTAAGCCACTGGTGTTTGAAGATCCACCTGGATTATGCCTAAAATCCCTATTATTTTGGTGGTAGTAGATATTTGCTGCTACGTTCATGTAACCAGGCTAGACCTCTTCTAGGAAAAGGGATTTGTGGCTTTGCAAGAAAAGAACCATGCTTAAAAAATGTATAAGGTTTTTGGAACTCCTGGAAACATTGAAGATGATCCTATTGTTGATATTATTGAAAACATTTTATGTTTCAAGCTATCATCTTCAATGAATGTGTTTAAAGGGAATAATGCACAACCTGGATTGCAGAGGTATTAATGATGGGCAGTGTCTTTATGCAAATGGTTGTAATTCACATAAATATATTCCATTTGAAAACATAATTTATGAAGATGATTGTGACATTTATGGTGTTTCTGAATTAGTATTTTCATATGAGCATATTGATCCGATCAATCGAAGCCCTTATCAAGGTTCATATCCACAATTTTCAGTTTCTTTAAAAGAAGTGGAATCTTTGGCAAGTGGTTATCCAGATGTTGTTGTCATTTTGTATATGAAGATGTTTCAATCACCTGCCCTTTGGTTCTGCTAGTGAATCTAGGTCATTAAGTCACCAAATTGGTTATGATTCCATGATTAGAGCTCTGTGGTACATAGAGAATGAATTTGTGGGAGCAGGAGTTGTTGGACCTCCAAGTAGGGTCCTTGAAAAATATCGACACTGGTATGGTATTTCTTTTCATCTTGATTTTCATGTTCGCTAGTTTGTCATTAAGATCTATGTTATGGCTTATTGCAATACCTAGGAGGTGTGAAAAAAAGAAGAAGAAGTAGATCCAAAGATGGTTTGATGAACCAAAGAATTTATATGAACATATAAAGCATCTTATTTCCCGAGAAAAAATTGCATATGGCTTCAATTTTGAAGCTATTTTAGAGGCACCAGAAGTATACGCCTTTCAAAGTAGTCTAGACTTGGTCATGCAGAAGGGTGCTAGTTTGCATCTATTCTAGATGATTTTTGGGGGAAATTATGTTAGATGATCCAAAATAAATTTTATCATAGGTTATAATGTTTGAATAAAATAATTATTAATTTAAGATATTAAATTAATAATTATTATTCTAGAATATTTAATAAATCTTTGAGATATTTAGAAATAGAAATTTGTTATTAAAAATTAGGACTCTAGAAAAGAGTCGTTTCCTAGGCTCTAAGTTAGGAGTGAAGTTAGTAGAATGGTTAGAAGCTCATTTATTGTAAATGGACACTTGTTTCTTTTCCAAGTGATCCATAACTAGATTAAGTCAGAACATAGAGCTTATAAATAGGTTAGTTTCCTATTTTCATTGTAGTGTGTGTAATGAGAGAATGTGAGAGTTTGAGTTTACGTGTGTAAACTCCTGTAATTTTCTATGTAATCTTTTTGCATGATCAATAAAGTTATGTGTCTGAGGACACTTCTGCATTTACAAATTATTTGATTTCCGTTGGCAACTGACAAAATAAGAAAGATTGAGAATTTTGCTCCTTGGTAGATTTTGAAAGATGTACAAGGTACTCTGGTTGCAGGTAGTAGCTAAAATTTTCAATTTATCACTGCATGTACTTCTATGCCTAACCTATATTCTAGAAATGGGCAGTTAGAAGGAAAATTATACATCTAAAAATTTGGATACATCTTTAGATGTTAATGAAAGCCCTCATGTCAACAGTATGAGTCTGCAAGATCAAGATTTAATTCAAGACTTAGTGATATATTAAGAGAATCAAATGCACAATTTGAGGAAATGTATCATCATTTGAGCAACCAAGGATATTAGCGACAAGAACTTATCTTCATTTCTAGTTTTTAGGGCTGACAAGGAAACAATATGTGCAAGAAATAGTGCAGGCCATAGCCACCCATACTATTTTTGTTGCAGTTGGAATATTAGACAATGAAGATGATACATATTTAGCTCATTTGCCTCATTTTCAATACGATGATGAAGAAGTATCTATTTCATTAAAAAAGGATGCTTCATCAATCCAATCAAAAGTTGTTCCAAATAAATTAAAGGAAGAATTCAATCCAACACTCCTTGAGAAAGATAAAGAGCACTTTAAGAAATGAAAAAACATACAGGAGTGAGAAAAAGTGTGGAATTGACTTCCAAGGTAGTGTAGCATTTAAAAAAAAAATGATCCAAGTGATGGAGGAGTTGATAAACCTAAGGATGATGGGAATTCCTTGGGAAAAATGTTATAGTAAGGACATTTACAGAAAATCAACATAAAAGAAACTTTGGACATCCAAATCAACAAGTGGCAGAGCTTCTCAATTGTTTAAGTCAAGTAATCCAAATCGGTCATAAATGACTACATTTATAGATCAACAACCGTGAATGAGATATTAGAGTTCTGAAGCATAAAATTAACAACTCCAAATTTCAAGGTCATGTTACTTATGTGGATCATAGTGGAATATTTTTCGAAGTAGAGTGTGATTCTTCGAAGAATTCAATCTTATTATTTGCACACGTATGAAATGATTGATATTTTCTCCAATGTCAACTAATGTATCTTGATATGGTTTCTATGATGTATTTGTTTCAAGATGGAAACCTCGTGATTGTAATAATTCCATATTTGATGCTATATTCCTACACGCACTAGAGCTATTTGTTGAAAACAACAAAAATACATTTAGGAATTCTCTAAACTACAATTCCAGATTTTGAAATAACACCGAGTAGTGGCAGCACTTTGGCATATACTGGGTATCGAGGTCATCAAATTCACATTTACATTAGATATAGTAACAATTAAAAGTTAAATAAATAAATAATGTTATTTGACAGCTAGCTATTAAAGGTGGCAAAGTTTTCCTATTCTAAAGGACATTTGATAAATTTTTGGAAATAGACTTAATAGCCTTAGATTTCTAGATAAAGTATTTTGCAGTTTCATGTTTCTCAGTAGCAAAAGAAGCAACAATCCCAGATTCTCAGGCACATAATAATTTTTAGTCAAAGGATAAAGGATAGGTGACAAGTGAAGATAATCGTTTCAATTTTCAAAGAATTGGCAGGAGATTGCATTCATTATTTCGGGAAGAGAACTAATCAAACAATGCAAACATTTGAGACACTTTGCAACAAGTTTCCAGCAGATAAATTAGAGATATTATGTTATTTTTAGTTATTGTTCAAGATTTTAATCCAGAATTATTGTAATATTTAGGAGAGATTTATTCTATATATTGTTTCATTTGTAATGTAAAAGGGTTGGCTCTTGATGCCAAAACCCTATCACTTTGTAAATATTTTATTACAGAAATTCTCGTTTGAAGTATTCTAGCTCTAACTATTGACATAAATTGTGTTTCCAGTTGTTTTTCCAGTACTTTCATACTATATTTCTGCACATGTTCAATGTTACATATGAGATTCTGGGAATAGATTTAGTATCAATCTATCTGAAATCCCCTGCAAAGTTATAATCATTTAAAGAGATTAGTTTATTGGACTTTTTGTCTGGGATAAATCCTTTACATATTTTAATCGTTGCCTTCTGTCATCCTCTGCATATGTTCCATTTGGCCGTATAATATTTATACATGCATCCACAATGTATGGTTAATCAAGTATTCAATATGAATGCTTAATTATCATGCATTCTCTTTTATACTTCTATCAAATTTGATAAAAATCATGTTATTCTGTCAAACTTAATGCTGGCACTTTGACCAAGGATTTTGCAAGTGAAGGATTTATTCATAAACAGATATTGGGCAATCATCAACAACCACCCAAAATAAATCATAAGTCTGGCCATTATGCTCCCTAGGCTATTGTCCAGTGATAGTGAACAACGTTAAAAAAGGCCTCGTAACATTTGAGGGAGTCCCCTCTGGTTCAAGGGCCAACTTGAACCTAAGGATTGGTTGAGTTGGTTTCTCGGTGTAGTTTTTGCAACCAAGAACTAGAGGAGTGTCTGGAAACTACGAGATGTAAGGGTACCGATTTTGTTGGTGTTCTCATTACTCTTCTCCTTTATGTCGTTGATATCATTCTTCTTGCAAAAGGTCACGATGACCTTGACAAGTAGCTTCAGAGTCTTCATGTCTACTGCTCCAAGATGAGTATGATAATTAATACTTACAATACAAAATTCATGATCATTAAATCCAAAAATATCACCTATGAAAATTTCTTGTATAAATATAACAAGTGCTTAGAGTAGGTTTCTTCTTATAAATATTTGGGCATTGATTTCCCTCATCAACTCAACTGGAATTATAGCATCGAGAAAAGGATTATTAGAGGTTGGAAAGCTTATTATGAGCTTGAAAACAATTATAAGTTTGTCAATCTTTACATTTGGAGTAAAAAGAGGTTCTTCTTTGAGACTCTCGTCACCCCTGTTGTCTTATACGAATGTGAAGTTTGGGGTTACAGTATATCCATAGAGTCATGTAGGAAGATTGAGATGATTCAAAAAAAATTCATAACCTACAACCTAAAGATCAAGAGAAATAATCCCTATCCTATCCTCTTGATCGAAGTTCGTTTGTCCCCCATTGAAAGTACAATTATGTTTAGATATTTGATGTATAAGAAGAACCTTTCAACATGGAATCCAAAATGCTCCCAAAAATTGCTTCTAACTTTAGTCAAAACCTCCACCTTCGCCTCAAGCGTGGGTGGCATAAGGATGCTCAATCTTGGCTCAACCATTGGGGAATTAAGAAGAAGTCCCGTATGGGAAGCAAAGATAGTGTCAAAAATACTATTACCTCCAAGTTTAAGGACAAGTTGTGGGAGGATCAGGAGTTGGAGGGTAAAATGAAGCTAAGATAATATAAGGAGGTGATTAACCCCACCCTTGATAATCAAAATTATCTCTCTGTGTTGACCAACACTAAGAAAAAAATGAACATCGCTAAGATAAGAACTAATTCTCATGAGATTCAGAGTGAAACTGGGTGGTGCTCTATTCCCAAGACTCCTTGGAACGATAAAATCTGTCATATTTCTGATACTAAGCAAGGGGAAGAAGAAAATCACTTCCTTTTAGACTGCCCGACTCTTACTCACATCTGCTCTCAATTCCTTAACATCTGCCATACTTCCAATCTTCTTGACTTATTAATCTAGCCCACCTATAGCAATCTTGGAGCACTTCTTTCCCTTCTCTTTGATCATAGAAACAAGATTTTGAAGAATCAAACTTAGATTTGTTTTCCTTTCTTGAGATATGATAGACCACATTGGTCTTAATGGACGTTAATCATCATCACCACCACCATCATTATATATATATATATTAAAAATAAAAGGAAATCAATTATATAATATTAAAATTTTATTAGTAAAGTTATTTAATATATTTAAATTAAAATTAAAATTATAGAATCAAAATTGTCATAAATATATATAAGCTTGACACTATTACAATTTTATCATATCCAATATATCACTCCAATTGAAACATTATATATATATATATTAAAAATAAAAAACAATTAATTATATAATATTAAAATTTTATTATGTCGAAGATATCATATCATTCCAATTGACTCATGGAATTAAACGAGTTATTTCACATTAAAGAATACATATATGAAAATAAATATATTAAAACAATCATATTTATGAAAGCAATTAAATACATTTTAAAATTTTGATGTAAAATGATAGTGTCATGTGCAATAACTACTCTTATTGTAAGCAAATTTTACAATTTAATTTATAGATTTTAGATGATGGAGATTTTATTTTTTTCAAACAGCGGAGGGCGGTTGACCGGAAAGGACATGACAAAATTTGTGGTGCGAGAGATATTACACATGGTTTAAACATCAAGTCGTCTGCGCCAGCATAAAATCTCACCCAATACATATCGCACTTGGTGATGGGGAAATGCAGTGCAGATACAAACGGCCTTGGAACGGATCCGATGAACGTAGAAGGAGCTTTTTCATAAAATAGACATAGAAAGAAGGTTAAGAAGACAATCCTTCGCATATAGCAGCACCAGTGGTAGAATAGTGCCCTGCCACGGTACAGACCCTGGTTCGATTCTCGGCTGGTGCACCATCAACTTGGAAGTCCTTTTACTTTTATTTTTCTGTTTCGGTTATTCCACGGTACAGACTCGGGTTAGATTCCCGGCTGGTGCACCACCCAACATGGAAGTTCTTTTACTTTTATTTTTCTGTTTCGGTTTTGCCACGGTACAGACCCGGGTTCGATCCCCGGCAACGGCGTTCGATTTTTGCTTTTTGCGCGGTCCTCTGGCTAAGAAACAAGCCACAATCGCTGGTCAAATGGGTTTATACACACCTTTGTGGTTCTTTCTCTCAGAAAAATTATTGCCAAAGGGGCTTATAATACACACCTTTGTGGTTTTTTTCTAGCAGAAAACTTATTGCCAAATGGGTTTATACACACTTTTGTTGTTCTCTCTCTCAAAACATTATTCCCAAATGGGCTTTTGTGGTTCTCTCTCAGAAAAATTATAAGATAATTGACGTTCCGGGAAGACTAGCCAAGCAACATTTAAATAGAGCCTATCCCGTGAAAAGAAAGCCGCGCCTCTGTACTAGCCACGCAGTTTGCAACCTGTAGCCTCCCTAAAATCACAAAGGAAGAAGCCTAGCAACTTAGCTTATCATTGTTGTTTGTTAGGACATAGGTTGGAATGTTTGTTAGGACATAGGTTTCAATTTCATTCCAGACCAATATTTCTTCTAATTTTGTTATTCAAAGTGTTTAATGTCTAAACCACATTTCAAAATTGCACTACAACATGTGTATGTGTGGATGAGATTTGTAGACTCTTTTTAGTATAATGAGTCTATTTTTTTGAAAATAGTCTTTTTAGTATATACTCAATGAGTTCATTTTTTTAAATATTTTTTTTAGTATATACTCAAAATAGTATATTGATCATCACAAATTTATTTAAAATGGACTTCAATCAAATTTTCAAAATTTAAGTTAATTTGAGTGAATATTTGTAAGCAAAGATTATATTCTGGCTGAAATTATAATGGGTTTTCATGTTTAAGATGATGAAAATAGAGATTTTCCTAAATTATTATTTACAAATTATTTGTAAATTTTACATTCATTTACTTAAATTCTATGAGGGAAATGTGTTAAAAGGAGAAGGATACACATAAAAGAAATTTCTTAAAAGGATTCTTTTTTTAAAACAAATAGTCTCCCATAGCAACTCACATCAAGCCAATGAAGATTAGTAACATCTTATAACTAGTTAAACTCAAGAGGATCACTATGTTGATTATGGTTACAATACCTTCCCCTCCTATACAATTAGTCACACAAAATTACAAACTACCCTCCTATACAATTAGTGAGGCCTAATTATAAACTATTTGATGTGATGAAAATATCACATGAGTGCAATCCCTTATTAATTGTAAACATTAGTTAGCTAAAAGAAAAATAGGTAGGAAAAGTGGGAAAATAAACATCTCCCAAGTCTCTCCATGTTGGAGTCCATCAATTTAAAAATACCACACTTATCTTCACTTCTAAATGTATCTAATTTAATAGCTAACATTGGTCGAGAAAAGCATGTACATGTAATTGTTTCATGAGCACAACTTCTTATGGCATTTCCAGTATTGAAATTGGACTTCTATGCCGCCAAAAGCAACTACAAAATCACTCTTGAAGTCTAGAGTACCATCTGTAAGGTGATGGCAGTAAAATGGAATTACCTAATGCTTTTTCTTTGGAATGATTAGAATGGGAAATTAGATCATAAAAATATGAAATCAAATAAAAATAAATGCACCAAGGATAAATTAAAGAAGAAAAGAGATACAATCATGGATATAGATGCACCAATGGTCTAGTTACTATAATAGTACTCTACTGAGGTGCAAACCTATCCTCTGGTACAATAGTGTGAAATCGTTTTTCATTCTTATCTACATTTTGAGGCCAAATACTTTTGAAGACACAGACAAATATATGTAAATGGTCCATATCTATGTGTATATATGGAAGTTGTGCATATACAGAAACCATCTTTTGTATATGCATAACTTATATATATGTACATAGGCATGGAAGCATGCATATATGGAAGACGATTTCCATATATGTGTGACTTTTATATATGTACGCTTCCATATCTATGTGTATATACATAATTGTACATAAATAGAAGTCATCTTTCATATATGCATGCACCTAGATATGGAAGGGTGCATATACGAAAGTCACATATAGATATGTTTAGTTTCTATATATGCACATAGATATGGAAGCGTGCATATTCGGAAGTCACACACAGATATGTGCCACTTCTATAGATGCACATAGATCTGCAAGAACATATATAGAAATCGACTTTCCTATATGCACTTGCATTTACACATATGTGTGACTTTCGTATATGCACACTTCCATATCTATGTGCATATGCAAAATTCAAACATATGCATTCATCTTGGTGTATTCACTTGCATTTCTGAATATGTGAGACTTTTGTATATGCATGCTTCCATATCCATGTGCTTATACAGAAGTTGCGCATGTATGGAAGTCATTTTCTTTGTATGTGCAACTTTTGTATATGCAAATAGATATAAAAGCGTGCATATACGAAAGTCACACATATGCATGAATGTAAGTGCATGTAGGAAAGTATACTTCCATATATGTTCTTGCACATCTTTGTCCATATAAAGAAACTACACATATACAAAAGACATCTTCCATATGTGTGCACTTATATGCACATAAATAAGAAATCGCATATATAAGAGTCGACTTTCCTATATACAATTGCATTTACGCATATGTAACACTTTTATATATGCACTCTTCCATATTTATGTACATATATAAAAATTGCACATATATGAAAAATGAATTTCGTATATGTGTTACTTCTCTACATGCACATAAATATGAAAGCACATATATAGAAGTTACCCTCATTTCCTTTCGAGGAGTTCTATTAATTTCTTTAAACTCTTTGCCATAGTGATTTGCAAAGAGATCTTAGTAATATGAAATCTCACTTGGATTGTATTAATGATATTTTTTATCATAAAGGTTATGGGCCGGGGAAATTGGAGAGAACATACCTCTCAATAAGTCCACGGGACAAATTTGGGCTCAATTTATATCTATAATATTCTGGAAACTTGTTGGAGGGAAGTTGATAGGAAAGGACATCATAAAATTTGTGATGCAATATATTCTACTATAAAAATCATGTTCTCTATGTCGACATGCCATATAAGATATGCATGTGTGGAGATGTTTGCATAGAAGCCTACACAATACCTATCACACTTGGTGAAGTTCAAATGTAAATTGCCCACATAAGATTCATAATCTTTGAACGGATCCACTGAACATAAGAAAAAAAATCAAATGCAACTTTTTCATAAAATAAAAATAGAAAGAGAAGAAACAACCTTTCCATATATCAACATCAGTGGTCTAGTGGAAGAATAGTACACTACCACGGTACAGACCTGGGTTCGATTCCTAGTTGGTAGAATAATACCCTACCATAGTGATTTCCATAGGGCTCTTAATAATAAGAAATTGATGAGATTTTTTATCATAAAGAGTTATGAGACAGGGAAATTGGAGAGAACGGATTTTCAAAAAATTCCATGGGACAACTTTGGGCTTAATTTATATCTAGACTTTTCCATAAACTTGTCAAAGGGCGGTTAATAGGAAAGGACATCACAAAATTTGTGATGCGAGATGTTCTTATTTAAACATTAAGTCCTCATCATTCCATATATGATAGGCATGACTATAGATGTTTGCATAGAAGCCTACCCAATACTTATCACACTTGGTGAAGTGCAGATATAAATGGCCCATATCAGATTCATCAGATTCATAGTCTTCGAACAAATCCATTGAACGTTAAAAAATAAAAGGAGATTTTTCATAAAATATAAAGAGAAGAGAAAAGTCTTTGTATATATTAGCATTAAGAATATTAACATTAATATTCTTAAGGTAGAATATTACCTTGCCATGGTATATGCTTAGGTTCAATTCCTAGCTAGTGCATCAATATGAGATTTATATCTCTTTTGTATTTCTATTTTGATGTCTTCAAGTTTTCTACTCGAAGGGTATGTTTCTTTTGAAAATACCAATTTGTCACACAAAAAAATAATGTTTGTTTCTTGCATTAATTGAATATGAATATAGAACATGCAATATTTATGTAAATTTTATTTGAAAGAAAAACAAATAGTATCACTAGAAAATAATCATTTTTTATTTTCTTTCCTTTCGTTTCGGCTAGAATTATCTTATAAACTCATGTTGGTGTAGTATAATGCTAAGTATTTCACACATGTAAATTTCCACACATTCATAAACCAGGTCAAAGAATATTCCAATCATAGCTAGTTGGAAAGTTATAAGAGCATTACAAAGTCTAAATGGTGGAAGATAATAGGAAAAAGTCCCCCAGGGACAACTAAATTTTCCTAGCTCTGAGGAGCAATTTGAATTTGGATATATCTATTAAACCCATTGAGGAAAGAGACATACTTCTTTCTTGCTGAGGTGTCTAGCACATAGTCAAATAATGATAATAGGAAGTGGTCCTTATGAGTGGCCTTGTTGAGTTTTCTATAATCAACAACAATTATCCACTCACCATTGTTTTTAGGCATAATAGCAAGAGGGGATAACAATTGGCTGTCATAAATAGGGTAAATAAATTTCACTAAAAGTATTTTCTGCAACTTCTTTTTGAATATATCTCACAGAGCAAGATACATTCATCATTGAGGTTGGAGAATGGGTCTAGAGTCTTCCTTGATATAATTATGGAAAGTGCATAAATCATGATGGATCCTCCTTCATGTTATTGTAACCCTAGGAAAAAACATCTCTAAGATTATGTAAAACCTTAATTAGTTGTTCCCTTTGATATTATGTTACCACTAAATTAATCTTCAAAAATTTCCTAGGATCATTTCCAAGATTCTAAATTTGAATCATGCTCTTCCTCAAAAGTGGAATCATGCTCCAAGGGTGGTGCATATGTTGTGGAAAGAGAATATTGGACTTTAGGGTTTAATATATGGGTGAGAATGTGTGAGTTATAAGGGGATGTTTAAGTGTTAAAATCACCAATGTCCTCATCCTCGTTTTTATCCTTGAGGGCAAGATATTTTTTTAAAATAAGAACTTTGTGAGTAATTGCCTCCTCATCACTTTCCTTACCATCTGCCTAAAAGTAGTTTCTGGATCAATTTTGAGCCTAGTTGGAGGATATACTTGGTGAGTTTCTTAGTGGTATACTCCCAAGAATCCAAAGAAATTAGTAGATCTTCCAAAATCCTTTAGGTTTTATGGTGGATCGATCAACAAGTTGTAACACTGTGGGAGTTTCGTAAGACCTAAAGGTCATAGGGATTCCATTGTTTCTTGAGTCATCACTTAAAAGAAGCTCTAATGTTGAATAATATGTTTGTAATAATTGTGTGATTAATTTGCACATTGACAGCTAGGTTGCCTAGATTTAAATATTTAGTGTGTCTAAAGCCAAATATCCTTGTCTTATCCATTGTATATTGTAGATGAAACATTAAACATACGCTTCTAGGATTTCCATCTTCATTCTGAGTCATTATGAAGACTTCCTTCCTTTGTTCCTTTTCCTTGCAATAATCTTGATACTTCTATATTCATTTTTTCATCATTTGTGCCCAAGTGCTAATGCTATCTTTGCGAAGACCCATGAACCAACGTAATTTAGCATTCTTGAGTGTGGAAAGAAAGAGTTTTCATTTTTTGGAATCTAATACATTTTCATAACTTCTACACAAAAGATAAAACTCAAAGAGGGAGGTTTCTAGATATTCTTTGAATAATCCATGAAAGTTGGGCAAGGATGAATATGGAATGTTCTTCATATTAATTTCCTCAAGTGACTCTTGAATGGGGAATATAAAGATTGATGTCTCTTCCTTAATAGGAATTTCATGTGCCATACTCTCATAAAAAATGTCCTTTTCATTTGAAGGTGCTTTGGGAGAGTTGGGAAAGAAAAATTCTCTAGAATGAAATTTTTATTTTGGTTAGACTTCAAGGAACATGATCTCTATTGAGTTAGGGGATGAGGCTTGCATAGTCTGAGGCCCCTGAGTAGAAGTTTAGTAATTTTTTTGGAAAGAGAGCTAGTTGAAGGAGTTAAGAAATGAGGATTATTGTGCTCCTTTTCCTCTTGCGATTGTCCTACTTTATTAGTCTTATGGGTATTTCTAGTGGAGCTCTAAAATCTTCCTTTTTTATCTCTCATTCTATGCATTTAAAGAGACATGCTTCCCCAAAAAAAATAGCTTAAGAAAAAATTAAATAAAGACATAACACATCAAGCTTCTTAAAAAAAAATATACTAGCTTACTTAAATCAAGAAAAAAGACAACTATTATATTATTGGCAGTTCTCTCGAAACTATTTCAAAAATGAAAGGTTTTTAAATAACCTCCTACTTACTTAGTGGATAAATGAGAAGTTATAAATTTAATTGCCAATCTGGTGTTCACATCAAACTTTCAAGTTGTCATGCACCATATATGATAATACAATTTTTTAAGTGATAATGAGGTTTTAGTACTAATTAATTATAACAAAGTTTGGCATTAATGTTCCTTCACAAGTCAACAAATAAAGAAAACCACACTTGCAAGAAATATCACACTTGGAAGAATTGAAAAATAACACTTGCACTCTTGCAAGAATTGTCATGTTAACTAGAATACTCTTGTAGAATGGAAAATCACTCTTGCTAGAAAGTAAACACATAGATAAGAAAGTAAACAACTCTTGCTACAAATTTGTTGGAAGGTAGACACAAAAACAAGAAAGCAAGTCATTCTTGCTAGAAAGTAAACAAACAAGTAGGAAAGTAAATTAATTTTGCTAGAAAGTAAGCACACAGAGAAGAAATAAGAAGAAGCACTGAAAGGCTTACATAGTACAAAACTCTTTGGGAATCAAAGTCAAGGAAGCCTTATGTTCTTTCCATATCTAAATGTTTCACCATCCCAAGACTTTACCTCTCCAAGTAAAACTTTGACTATTGCAATTACTTCTATGGATCCCGGAAAAATTTCTGATGAATTTAATATGGAGGAATGGTTTAACAGAAGTCCTAAAAAACTTGAGTTGATTGAACTAGCTAAAATTTTGTCATTACACCAGAAATTAAGAACTGCTAGAATATTAAAAATTGTTCAAAATACTAATACATGTAGAGAAAACAGTTTGAAAAACCATGACACTGCCATCATTTCAAGAAATAACCCTTACAAAAAGAAATGCAAAAATCTCAATCAAAAATTAACAATTAAAGACAAAACAAATGGACATAGGATATGTGTAGATTTCAGGAACATAGATAAACCTCCCTAGAACAACACTTATATCTTTCCTAAAACAGATCATACCATACAAAAACTAGGAGTTTCTAATCATATGTCTTGGCAAAGTTATGTTTCAGGATATCATCAATTAATTCCTCTTCAAAGAAAACAGCTTAAATATTTTTTCAAATACACTGGAAGCAGTTCCAAATTCAAACCTAGTGTTGCAAAACTACAAGACACCAAAGACATGTTCCTGAAGGCCATGTTTCCAGTACTGAATTTCTTCACTATAATGTACCTTGATGATGTCGTCATCTGTTTTAAAAATGACAAAGAGTATCTGTATTACCTAAAGAATATGTACAACAAAGGCAGGAGCAGAAATCAAAAGTATAGAGAAAAGCAGCAAGCAGATATAGAATTTTTCAGAGACTCTTGCAAGAACCCTTATGTTGTGCTTGAAAGGAAAAATTTTCCGAACTTTTCTTTTCAAGAGCTGACCAGACCAAGAGCATCGGGAGATCCCTTTGAAGACAAAATGCTCAAGTTCCACCATTTTCAAGATTTCTAGTTTCAAAAACATTTTCACTCATTGTACATATCACTGTTTGAAGAAATAAATCAAAAACAGAAAATACAAAAACAGTAGAAAAGTAGAAAAGAGGGAAGTTTTAAAAATAGCAGAAAAACACCATGTTAAAAAAATAGTCATGTTGAAAGTGCGCAAATATAAATGCCACTACTTGTACTTAAAGGATATCTTGTTCAGTTATCTAGCCTAATCATAACTGGAGATGTTTTAAATTGATTGTTGATAAGTTAATAAAAGAAGTGATAGTCAAAATTGTGTAAACTTGACTTATTAATGAAAGTAGATCAGGAAAAGATACTGGTTCCACACGCTCAAAACAGAACCAAAGAGGAAAACAGGGATGAAAAACAAACTATGTATCCTAGCCCTGATCTTTCTAAATCTCATTTTGTGCAAAAATAATATTTGTGTGCAGCTTGTTTTTTATGCCACAAACACATGACAAATCAGACCGTCTAATCCTGATTTGGTCATTTTTCAATTTCATGTTTTAGATTAGTGAATGAAATCCTGTCAAACAACTTAATATTGATAGTCGATCTAGCGTAGGTAGAAAATCAAAGGAGTTCATCAGTTGAATCTGAACTCTCGGAAGATATAAATGTAGAATTATATAGTTTTTATTTTTCAAAATATATCATGTCAAAGGGTTTGCTAGTCCAAGTGCACCCAAAGAAGAAAAAATGCTAGGAAATATAGCTGGGTAGGTAGAGATGAGGTTGTCGCTAATCATGCTGTAAATTTTCAGAAATAGCATCAAGAAAGAGAGAAATTTGCGCCAATGGATAAGGCATTGGTCTTCACAAGCCAGAGATCTGCAATTCTAGACACCTCCTGAAAAGGAGCTGCCCTCCCCAAATGGAGCCACTGTTAGTCATCAGTATTTTTTCATGTTTTGATGACTAGATTCCTTGGCTGAGTTTTCTAGAAGCTAATCTCAATCTGTCAATTTGTCATCCAAAAAACACCTCAAACAAATTTTTGTCTTCCAACCCCTCCTTTTCAGCCTATGATGAGAATAGTCTTCAGTTTCCCTACCTATCACCATTCAGAAAAGTCTCCCTGTCTATAAGCTGTCATAGGTTTTGTCTCTCTGCTATCAAAATCCCCTATTTCCATAAATCTCATTGTCCAGACATTTGGAAAAGCACCTGTCCCTCTCCCACTGATTATTTTGTCATATGATGACCTGATTATGCCTGAGAAACTCTTCAGAAATTATAATAAAATGCCTAGGTCTAAGTGGTGGTGTTTAGGGCAAATACCTTGAGAAAAGCTTTCTCTAGTCAAAAAGTTAAAACCTTGTCTTCAGTATTAGTCAACCGTCATGTCTTATTATTTGTCAAAGAAAAACCGTTGTCTATCCCTAGGTCACACACCATCAAAGAGGTCGCTTTGTTTTGTTTCAAGAAAAGCTCACAAAATTTCAATTCAAGAAGAAATAGTGAAAGAAGTTCCCTGTCTAAATAAATATGATTAGATCAGGCATGATCCCCATGAAACACCAAATAAGCCCTCCAAAGTTCAAAAACATCTATTTTTACATATCTGCAGGGGTGTAATTGAGTGATGATCAGTGTGCAAATGGGAGCAAAGGAAAAAACTTAACAAGTTTCTCTTACTGAAATAGTTTGCCATCAAGAATCAGATGGAGAGCAGTAAGTAAAGAACAACAAATGTACATGGTTTAAATCCAAAGGGTGCCTGAAGACAGTGGTCATTCATCAAGATAAATAAATACAAAGGACTAAGTGATGCTCAACACTCCATGATTAACTCCAAAGGTAGCACTGCCCAAGTTCTCAGAAGGGTGACCTATCATTACAAGTTTCTCTATTTCAAGAAGAAGGACAGTATTTGACAATAAGAGCTCCAAATAAAGTTAGGCAACCAGGACGAGAGTATAAGAAGGACAGCTGCTTCTTATATCTTATCATGAACTAAACTTTGAAATACTGTCACAAACAATTTCACTACCCCTGAAAACATAGTCAAGGGAAAGGGTTAGTTCAAAGATGTCTAGCAGTAAGCGCTCCCCATGTACCAATCACATTGTTTACTCCCTAAAAGAACTTCACAGTGATATGGTACAAAGCAAAGATATATATTACAGAACAAGGCACAATGTTGAGATGGATGAAGTTTCTATGTTTAATAGGACCTCCTTCAAAATGAGCAGAGGGTCAGAAACACATTTTTATGGCCTCCTTCACAAATAAGCAGAGGGTCAAGTCTCCAAGTATTAACACTGTGTTTAAGAAAAATTGTCAGTAATAGGCAGATTTGAGAGATAATGTGTTTGAAATAGTTCATTCTAGTAATAAACCAAAGCAAAAGGGCATAACGCAGTTATCTGGTTTAAAGACAACCTTCCAAGGATAAGTATAGTGTTTTTCAGATGGTTTTTTAAGCACAAACAGTTGGTTTTAAAAATGACTAAAACTCACCTATGGAAAAACAACTATTTTTATTAAAAAAGTCTTTTTGATAAAAGACCATCCTTGAATGATGTAGCAGAGATAAACACATCATGGTTTTGAGAAGGACAACTTAAAAGATATAAAGCAGTTGGTAAAAGGGGCAACCCCTCAACAAAGGGACAAAGTCATTTTGTTTCAACACAAATGCTAAGGCAAAAAAGGAGAAGTTTTGTTTTTCAAATTGATAAGAGAGGGAAAGGTGTGTTTTTAAAACTATAAAGGCACGGCCAAAATATCTTCATATCATTGTGCAAACCTTGTGGGCAAGAGAAAATGATCTTCAATGACCATTTGCAAATTTTAATACACGTGGCGCGCCTGTAGGTATTAACAAGAGGTTTTTTTTAACGGCGCGACGCGCCTGTTGATTTACGCCATGTGCTTGTGCAGCCCCCGACGTCTAGGCTTGCACGTGACGTGCTGCCTCCGACAACCCTACCCGGCCCAGTGCCTGGGCCCTTGACTCTGCACGCGACGTGTTTCAATCCACCAAGCATATGCCTCTTGCCTTCTCCCTTGCACCTTCGTGCCCTTGCCCTGGAAACGTTCCACCCTTACCCCTGCATCTTCTATCTTTGCACAACCCATTGTTGCCATTGCCCAGGCCACTTCTAAATGACCCACCACCCGGGCCACCGATGCAACAGTTTTCAGTAGCCCTCAAAAGTGGTTGAGAATCAGATTTTTGCATAGGGAATTCATCTCCAAAAACAACTAACACATGTTCAAGAGGTATTTGGTCTTTTCTCTCTACCTAAGTTTTTGATTTAAAAGAGATTTTAAATTCAAACTGTGAGGAAGAAGACACATTGTTTTAAAGGGCCTAGAAAATATATTTGTTAAATAGGCATAAGTCATTTTAAAGGCCTCTATACTTAGTGATAAGGAAAAATACCGTGTTAGAGAAACAAGCTGATCTTCATCAAAAAAGAACTTGTTTGCTAGCTAAGGAGGGAAAACAATGTTTTAAGGAGAAGGGTAGACTTTGTTTTATAAATACCCAGTTTACTAAATGAAAGAGAGAAGCACTGTTTGAGGAAGAATACTTAGTGGCAATTTAAAGCTTGTTTTAAATCAAGTGCATAAAAGATAACACAGTCTTAGAAGGAGAAAACAGAGGTTGCTTTGAAAGGCCCCTTTGCTCAACCACAAGGAAAAACACAGTTCTTAGGAAGGAGACTTGTTTTCATTAATCAAGAACTGGTTTTCCAACTAAGGAAGAGAAACAGTGCTTAAGGAAGAGATCTATTTTTCAGTGCATTTGAAGGTCCTGTTTTGTTTAAGTTAGTGAAAGAAACCTAAAGAAAACATGCCTCCAAGGAAAGCCAACAAAGGGGGATATCACAACATATTTGAACCTATCACTGTGGAAGAAATAAATGATTCCCCTTCAATCCTTTTCAATTTTCATGAGGTAGGGTGACTTTATTTTTGACAAAAAGTCTAGGAGGTCACCAATAACCTTCCCTTAACACAAATTTTTTCCCTAAGGCTGCAAGGAAAACATGTTCACCTAGCAGGCCTTGATTTTGTTCTCACTCCTAGGTCAATGTCAAAGGCCACCAAGATTCCCTATCTTGGTGAGAAATGGTTCAAACAAGCCTATTTGGACCTAGACCACTACAAGCCCTTCTTGAAACCAGCTTACCAAAATGAATGCAAGGCTATTTTCCCCTTTTCTTATCTATTGAACAATTATGCACCCCTTATGAAAACCATCATGAGATATTTCACATGTGAGGGGAGATATTCTCGAGTTTATTCCTATCATGTCAGACTTCTTATGCATTTTACTCGGACTCAGCTGCTGAATCTCCCTTTATTCCTCTGCAAAAGCATAGACAATATGTCCTCCCTTGTACAAAAGAGACCTGATGCTCAGCAAAAAGCTAGTCTTTTCCATCATTCTCTCATCAAAATCATCATCCTTCACCAGCTTTATAAGAAAGGAGTTTCTTGGGAGACTTTCATTTCTCATCCGGATTTTACTACTGCCTCTTCATCTCATGGACCATCTCATATGTCCTCCTCACCCTCCACTTACTATGTCTCCCCTTTATCTAGTCAATCTACCCCTCAAAAGCAAACATCACCCATGATTGATAGTGAAAAAGAAGAGTCTTATGAAAGCAGGCATAAAGGTAGTGATGATGAGGAACATAGTGATACTCCGCGAAGTAGTGAGCATGAAACAAGTGACAAAAAATAGAACAGTGACCATGAGCATACTAGTGATGGTGAAGAGAGCTCACCAAAGGATAAGGAAGTCAGTGGCACTCAACAAAGTAGTGAGGATGAAGAACAAAGCAGCCCTAAGCAGAGCAGTGAACATGAGCATGGGGATAGCCCACATACAACTAGTGAGGATGAAGAAAAAACTGAAGAGCGGGGTAGTGATGATGAGAACAAAGGGAAGAGGTTCAAAGCAGTGATGAGAAACAGAGTGACAGTCAGCATGAAAGCAATCAAAGAGGCAGTAAGCATAGTGATAATCCTGAAGCAAGCAGTAATGATGAGGAACATAATAGTCCTCAACAAAGTCATGAAAGTGATCAAAGGGACAGTGAAAAAAGCGCCTCCCAACAAAGTAGTGACCATGGTGGCAGCCCACACATAGAGTCTAAGGAAAACAGTGAAGATAGTGGAGCATGCAAAATGAAAATGAAGACAGTCATGATGGAAGTAGCTCATATGAAAAACTTGAAAATAGTGAGCATGGTAAGGGCAACACACATCAAGAGGTTCAAAACAGTGATGAAGGTAAAGGTGGCATCCCTCAACAAATTAAAAATAGTGAGGAGGGTAAACAAGGCAGTCCTAAAGACAGTCATGATAAAAGCAGATGCAGTAAACAAGGTAGCCCTAAAGAAGAACATGAAAACAGTGAACAATGCAACAAATTAGGTAATGAAGAAGGAAGCAGTGTAAAAGATCAAGTTGAACAAATACTAGTGATGGAACCTCCTCTCTCTTCTCCTCAACATAGCCAAGAACATGTGCTAGCTGCCTCTCCTAGGCAAGGGGCCATGACTCTTTCTCCAAAAGTGGTGAAGCCTAAGGCCACTAAATCTACAAAGAAGAAGACTATTCAAGCTATAACTACCAATGTTACTAGAGCACTCCGAAGTAGAGGAAAGTTTCCCAAGAGGTCTATCATTGAAGTGCCAAAGAGAACAAGAGCAAAGAAGTCTATCCAAAGCAAGGGAAAAGAAAAAGTTGAACAACAGGAGAGTAGCCATGAACAAGAAAGAGAGTTTGAAATCATACAAATAGATAGTGATGCTGGAGATGATGAAGCCAGAATCCTTGAGTCACTTTTGCAAAATAGAGAAGCCCAAATCCAGGACTTAGAAACTGATCTAGAAAGGTCAAAGGACCTCATACACTTTCTACAAATGCAAAATAGACATATGAGCGGGCTAATGGCAATCTATGAGGCCCGGGCATTCAAATACCAAAGGGAAGCATATAAAGCACAAGTCAAGCTTGAAGAGTATATGGGCGAATTTGATAATATTGAGGAAGAAAAGCAGCCAGTAAGAAAAAGGCCTAGGACTATGGGTCTTAGGAAAGCTTTGGAGAAACAGAGGGAAGAAGAAGCAACCCTTGCTCGATCATATACTCTCACAGAATTGCTTGCCAAAGATATAGAAAATGATAAAGAATCATGGCTTGAAAGAGCCAACAAGAATTTGGAGGAAAAATTATACAAGGCAAACAAAGACCTGGGTTTGCAAAGGAAGATGATCGGTCATTACAAGAAATTGAATCAGTTTTCCCAAAGAAAACTCAAAATTGCTCAAGAAAGGCTCAAAACTGCCCAAAGGAGGCGCCCGGTGAATAAAGGGGAAAAATACATATCTAGGCTTGAAATCTTGGCTTCAGATTCCTTGCATGCTTCTAGGAACCCATAAGGTTTTTTCTCACCAAATTTGAGAAAATTTTGACATGATCTTGTTTTTTGTGTTTTTTGGCCCTAATTGCACAGTTTTCTAGGCGCTGCCATGTTTGCTAGGAGCATCCTCAGCTCATGAAAATAATTTTTTTGGATGTATTAAATTTGGGGGCATCTACTCACAAATTTTAAGATCAAAAGAAGGTGTTTTGGTCCCCCAAAGAGGCAAAAATAAGTCAAAATTCACCTTTCTGCCTCACATATTAGCAAATGAGACCCTCCTGGGTTTTTTCACTCAGTCCAATTTTTGACAGAATTTCAGGGATCATTTTGAGAAAACTCAAGTATTTCAGAAACTAGACATCCGGGGCTTTCCAACGAGCTATCACGGGCCTCGTTTCGACATCGGGAAGTCCCTCAAAAGTTATCTGCAAAACATGATTTCTTCTGCCGCTACGCTCTTGTAGCATTTTGGCTGAAAAGGAATTTTTCTGAAGGTGGCCCTCCAAATGTGCGTTAAGCTATTTTTAACTCCATGTCAGAGATTAAAAGTCAATTTTCTTAATATTTTTAGCTTAAATAGATGTTTTTGAAGATATTTTGTGCCTTGGGCTTTGCAAAGCCTCAAGGAAAAAATCATATATTTGTATTAGGCCAATGGCCTTTTAGTTGCTCTAGGAGGGTTGCTTCCTCTTTGGCCTATATTATCCAAGAGGGTTCATTATAACCATAGGCTGAACTTGATGTTATAGAGAGCAAATACATAACATTATGAGCTTTGAAGAAATACTTGTCTTATGAAGTGGACGATCTCTTGCTTGACTTTGATGGTGGAGGAGGATTGTATGTAGGATTCCATGGCTTGGTGAATGGTATTGTGTTCCCTATCTGTTATGTTTTCTTACTTTATCATACATGTTTTCATGCTTCTTGCTTGCTGTAGTTCAGTAAAGAATAAGTTTGAGATATGACCATGGAGGCACCTCAAATTTCCTGATTCATTGCAGCTTACATGTTTTCATCTTTCTTGGTTATGTCAAAGAATTCTTAATTTCTCTTTGGTACCCTAAGAACTTGTTATAATTTTCATTAATGGTTATTATGTATGCTGTCTAGTATGGTTCACGATATGCCCTACTTACTCATAGCTAATCAAAACTCCATTTCTGAAATGTCTCTTTGAATTATTGGTTTTCTTAGTTAAGTCAAAGAGGTCTTGTTTTGATCTTGCCCTTTTTCCATGCTTTGCAGTCTTATTTCAAAGTTCCCAATAGCCTAAGATATGATGCTTAGTTGTTCCCTCTTCATAGATTGAGTTGTTTGTTTGTCCTATTTGTTTTCCCAAAAGTTTGAAGGTGATTTTCCCAAATTTAGAGGGTCTTATACTTCTATGTATCACTGGATTGTTTATTTTCTGCATCTATCAGTTTGAGTTTCGTTCATAGAGATTAATGGTTAACCCTAACTCATGAATGCTTGCTGTTTAAACTATTTATGCTTAAAATCTCTTTGTATTTCACGAACTTAATGTCCATCTCATTTCACTTACATCCAAAGAATCCATTTACCTCGACCAAAACGGCCCTGCAGTAATACCTTGTCCATAATTGAGACAGTCTCGACCTTTTCGACCCATTAGCCCAGTTGATTTGACGAAATTTTGATCTATTTATCCTTTGATCTATTCCCCTCAAAAACCTAAGAAAAACCAAAACATACTTAACAACTAGCCTAAAATCCAATATACAGAAGCAAACAAGTTTACATCCTTTGCATAATAGAGAGAGCCCTCTCTTAGTCCAGGAAGGCTAGGTCCTAGGGCTCCAAAGCTTGGTCTGATGTTACCCTGTCATTTGGCTTGCCAATCTGCCAAATCACGAGACCATAACAAAAATGATGCGAAGTGCGATGTGCAATGCGGAAGATTTATCGCAATTGGCGAAAAGGAGCAGTAAGTCTTAAATAAAAAAGGAAAATGTTGAGAAGTGCGAAATGCTAAAAGGCCAAAGGTTGCGAAGTGCGAAATGAAACGGGGTAAAATTTGCGAAGTGCGATGAATTGCGAAGTGTGAAGTGCGGTGGGGAAAAAATTGCAATTTGTGATTTGCTATGTGGTAAAAATTGTGAAATACAAAATGCGATATTGCAGTTCGCAATATCGCAAATTTTGAGGGGTAGTGGAAATGTTGTCCATTAAAAGTTGCGAAGTGCGAAATGCAACAGCGGGAATTTTGAGGAGGAAAGGCGGAGGTCAAACTTTAAAGTTTTTTCAAGTGTTTTGTGAATAAAAAGACATGGAATGAAAATAAGAGAAAAATGAGGGAAATTGAGGTGTGATAGTGACGTTCAGAAGCATAACACAAAGATGGATAGGGCATGGAGAATGAAGCGGAATGACTTAATAATTTCTCTGAGGCTTTTGATGCTTATTCCTTCAAACAAACCTGTGGATTCATGCACTAAAAACAAAAAAAATGCGTGATAAAAGTAGTGAACAGAAAGAAGTTTTTTTGGGCCTGTGGGAAAGTCTACCCCCCTGGAGTTCTATTGATAGAGATGAGAAGGGAAGTCTAGATCCACAGCTTTTAAAGTTTTATCCTCTATTATATTAATCATAAGTAAATGACAACCTACAGTAGCAATTTGAGACAACAACTTGAAAATATCAGAAGCAAGATTAACTAAATGATAGAAACAAAAATAGCTAATTGGTAGAAACAAAACTAGCTAGATGACAGAAAGGAAAGAACGAAAACAATAGAGAAGTTGAGTCACATGGGTTGGGCCCTAACCCACGAGCCCATTTCTTTGGAACTAGATCAATAAAAAGTCATATGAATACTCATTACATTAAAAATACAATCTTATTACATCCCAAAAGTCTTAAACAACAAAAGCCTAATAGAATGGAAAATGAATGGCATGGGATGGAATGGAATGGACTGCATCGAATGGACCATAATCCATCGAAATCGACTCTAATTAGCTCTTGATCAACTTTATTTATCCTTAAGATAAACTACCAATAACTCCCTAAAAAATAGGTAATGAGTCCACTTGACTCCAAGTGAAGTATGGCTTGAGTGCACTTGGTCTTGAGTTGCTTGGCTGCCTCTGGAATTCAAATTGTTGGAGGGGATCTCATGAGGATCCTTTGGTTTCCTTTGAGAGTTAAGGAGGGTGGACAATCCCCTTGAATCTCTCTAAGATTTCTCCGTAATTTCCTGATATTATGCTCATTTATTCTTCAGTCTTGATCTTCCAGTGGCAGGGAGCAAGTCCCTAAATTATCTACTTCTCCAAATCTGCATAATTTTCCAAATATTCTCACAATATTCTACAAAAATAACCAATATTAGGCACAAATATGAAATTACATTTAATCCTTCCTAAGAACATATTAAAGCATAAGAAAACATTATTAAGTGCATAAGGGGAGATTTAATATATATTTTTATGTGCATAAGAGAGGTATATGGGCCTAAGAAAGGTTAGATGGGCCTTAATTTATGTCTAATTTAGAGGCCCATCACATAGTGTATTTAGCATGTAAGAAAATATATTTTAGTGTGTGAAAGGTTGTTATGAATATTTGTTGCGAATACTAGAGATAAGATCTTCCAACGAAGAGATCGTGTGGATGTTGCTTTTCTAAGCCTAGGTGGACCCTGTTTTTTTAGTGTTGACTACAGAGGGCGACCTTGTGAAGTGAAGTGGAAATGGGAAGTCAAAAATATTATGTCACCATATTTTTGGTGCTCAAAGCCTTCCTTGGGATTCTAACGATGCTCTCCAAAACTCACTAACCAGACTACGCTACATAATGTGTAACCCCTCAGTTTGAATCCTATGCTATGTATGATCGAATAACACGAATATTTGTCTTGTCAAATATGTTCCTTTACTTATCGTATCTCTCCTCATATTTTGCTTTCGATAAATCTTCCCTCTTTCTATCTTGTTTAATTTATTGCTCCAACATCTATTCATTTTACACCTTCCATGTTATCTTTCTATCTTGTCTGGTTTAGGGGGATAGTCGATTCCTCTAGTTGTGTTCAAAATATTGACTATAGTCTTGAGTATCTTTGTCGTTGACGGGGAGTTTTATTGTGCAATTCATCACAAATATCTGCCGCAGATCTTGAGAAATAGGAATTTCATTCAACATAGAATCCCTCTATGTGCAGGGCCTTGATTAGGGTAGGAAATTTTGATGCTTGCACTTCATTGGGAATTATTTGGTGAGGCCACATAAGGAGTCCCATTAGTTAGCCACGAAATGGTATATTTTCACAAAAAAAGGGCCAAAATTGGGTTTTCACCCATGCTCTCAGGGCTTGTCTTCTTTTGAAACATGTCATCGTATTTCAAAGTTGAATTCAATGAGCACTAACACCTCGTGCATCCAAGACACCAATGGATCATGGCGTCGATGGTATGAGCATGATTTGAAGCTGATGATATGAGTTTAAATGTGAAAGATTGAAGTTGTGACTCATTTGCAATTGTTTGTTGTGATTTCAACTCTTTTCGACCTTTTTTAATTTTTCTCTACTCAAAAAGAAAAATAAATCTTCTACAATTTTTTTAGGAGACTTGCGCAATGTGGCTAATTTATTTGGTTTGAGCGATCACATTCGACCTATTTTTCAATGTCTGACAGAGTTGTGTAGTTGTGCGACAGTGTTTGGCACACACAATTGATGTCATATCAGCTAGGTGTGGAGTCTAAGGAGCTTGGAAGAATTGCTTCACATCTGGATTATGTGCTACGAAAATTTCTCTAATTATTCTAGTTGTTTCGGAATATTCTAGCAATATTGAGACTCACTATGTGTTGAGAGGGTTTGGAGTTGTCTAGTTTGTTTCTATTCTATTTGTAAAAAGTGTAGAACTAGTTAATGAACAATTTTGCATAATTCAAAATAGTGGTTCTCGACGTTATTCAGTGTTGAGAGAACACATCGCTAAGTTAATTGTGTGATTTTTTTATATGTAGATGGGTCTTGTTGTGCTTCGGGCTTCAATAGCATCAGTTACAGATTATGTTATAAGACCCTTGCATGTAGAAAAGTCAGTTACATAATTGACTGCTAAATATTCTCAGTAATCAGACAACTCACCTATACGACTACCAAAAGAGCAGTTTGTTGCATTTTGATAGATGGGAGTTTGTCCATAGGGTGGTCTAGTATCGAGATTTTCCTTCGGAAGATCGAGAAGCATCAATTATACAAATTTCATCGAATATGGTTAGAGGCAGTTATGTCTTAAATGAGTTGAATGGGAAGCTCAAAGATTGTGGTGGTGAAAAGAGAGTTGTATGGGAGAGTTCGGAGTGAGGAAAAGTGTCAAGGAAGACCAGCTAGACAAATGTGACATGTGAATTGTAATTTTTCATTTTGTATTAATATTTGTATTAATGTAATATAAGCATTAAAGGGGGGTCTTGGAATAATTCTTACATTAGTATATAGGTATTACTAGGTTGTTGGTTGTTGGAGTTTTGTTGAGAGATTGTCTCAACAATATTCTCCTTATTTGGAATATGTTGGATCACATGAGCACTATTTATGTGGCTTATATTTCGGTTTTCTACATGAAATATAAGAATTGCTTTGAGTGAATCTGTGCACCATGTCTGCTCCTTCAATTTCCTTTTGGGATTGTATGTCATATATCAATGTAATTATCAATAGTATGAAATATAAGGTCATTGCGAGCCATAAGAGAAAAAATGTCCTCAATACAATATCAAATTGTTAGAGTTCTTATACATCCAAAACATCGTCTAGCTCAACTCTTGTTGAGAAATCGATTGTTAGGGAAGGAAAAAAATTCAATTATATTTGAATAGTTCAAGCATAAAACCACCTCTATAAATAGTTTGTATAGATATTTGGACCGTCATTAAACAATTCGAAGAAAAAAAATGTATGAACCGCTGATGTACTAGGAATTTAGATACATCCAAAACACGTCGAGGTAAGCTCTTATCTCTAATTGTTAGGGAAGGAATCAATTTTATTAGTAAATTTCAAACATGGGACCCACTCTATACATATTTTGTGTAAACACATGGACTGCCATTAAACAATCTGAAAAAATAAATGTTTAAACCCTTGATGGTACCTTTTACAAAGTTCTATTGATGTTCTTGATTCCAGTGTTATTGTTGTTGTGATCAAAAAATTTCAACCTTATTTGAATATACTGTACTCAGAAACTGCATGGAAAATACTGCAACATCAGTATCCAGAGAAAAATCTATGACCAAAAGCACAACCAACTATGACAACTTGTTCTTTCTATCAGGAAACATATGAATATCATTGTGTCTACTAAAAGAGTGTAGTGTTCAAAGAGGAAGAAATGAAGAAATTATTTCAGGTTGACGCTTTGTAGATTAGTAAAGCCCTAAGGATTTGTAAGACCTTAAATGGAATAATCCATATTGATATAATGGAAATATATGTGAAAAAATATTCAACTGAAAAAATATGATAATATCATTTCCAAGAAAACCAAAATAGATAATTATTTTCATTCCAATAAATATAGGGTCAAGCGAAAGTGGAGAGGGGTAGGTGCTTGTGGGGGAGCCTGCCCCTCGGCTCGTGAGCGGGGCCTTCCTATGTTGTCTCTTTCTCTAAACCCCTTGCAAGTCATAACATCGTTCTTCCTTGATACTCTAGAACTTTTCTATATTGTCTTTGAGAGAGCACAAGAACAATGAAGCAGAGAGAGAGCACAAGAACAATGAAGTAGATAAGTGTAATCTATGTAGGTTACCAAATTGCATGAGTTTTTTTAATTAATGATTATATATTTATTTATTATTTACTCCACATAAATTTCTATATCATGTATTTTATAAATAAATAACTAAACACTTACTTAACTAGTGAATATTAATTGAAATTAAAAAAATAAAAAATAGAACAAATGAAAAAAATGGAATACCATTTCTTTTATTTATTTATTTAATAAATTAAAAAAATGCATAGGTATTGAAATTTAAAAATATTAATAAGAAACAGAATAAATAAAAACATGTGGGGAGTACATGCAACCCACGTGCCTTGAACATTTACATAGGGCTTCACACTTTCAAATACCTAACAAAATGCATTTTAATGGAAGAAATGAAAGATTGGAAAATGGGAACTACTCATTCCACCTAAAGAAATGAAATTTTGGCAAATGGGAAAATTCTTGGAGTGTAGATAAGGGTCTAGAGATATTGACTTACATTAGAGTGAAATTAAAGGTTTACCTGTTGAAGCACCACTATAAGTAAGGACAATGGGACACCCTATTCCTTTCCTTGTTGTCTTCTATATCAAAGTTTCTACTACCCATATTAACACAAAACATGAATAAACTCTAATTTAAGAAGGAATAGGCCCATAGGAGGTTCAGAAGTTTGGATTGAGTCCTTGGATCTAGTCCTACCACCAATGTTTTACCTTGATTTAGTGAATGATGTGGAAGAGAAAGAAGCATAGATAGATAAGCATGCTAAGAAGCAATAGAGGAAGAATTACATGCGAACCATAGGTTAGAGCTATCGTTGAAAAATGGAGATGTTGGTGGATAAACTTCATCAAGCTAGAATGCTCCATGTTGGCATGATCCAACAAAGTTTTAAGCACTCCACAAAACAAAGCCACGGAGGAAATTGATGGATTCACCTAACCTCACTCATATTCATTTTTTTCCAAGGAAAGACCTAGGGGATATATTGAGTTCATCCTTTCTAGAACAAAAAATTCCTACCATGAAATATTCTATAAATATTTTTAGCGATTTTTGCAGGCCCCCATCAATTTGAATTTGATTCACTGATAACCTTAGGCTCATTCGAATTAGGAGGAATTTTGCATGGTGCTTACTGAATCCCCATAATAGTTATTTTTTTATTAATAGGAAAATGTTTCGAGTAGTTATGGCTTATGAAAACACTTCGCAGAACTAAGCTACAAGTATCACTTACATGAGGTGGGTAGTAATATCCTTTTGTACTAATTTCCTTGCGATGGTTCCTTGCCTCGTTCATTGATAGGAAGTTTCACTTGTGATCATCTCCCAGTCCCAATCCTTTACACCTTTCTTTCATAACAATGGGCTCAACTTCACCCTCCTAACGTTTTCCTAGAGAACACAAAATGAGAGAGATGAGCAGAAGTCGAAGCTATAGAGGAGTATAGAAACGATAAAGTAGACAAGTGTAACATGTGTAGGTTACCTAATTGCTTTTTTTTTTAATAATCATTATATATATATATTACTTTATATAAATTAATGTGTGATTTATTACTTGAAATTAAAAGAAAAATGAATAATAAACATAATAAATAAAAATATTCATTGGAAAATAATGTGGGGAATGCATGCAACCCACGTGTCTTAAGCACACTCAACTAGGGTTTCACACTTTCAAATACCTATCAAAATTCATGCCACGAGGAGAAATGAACATTTTTCAAATGGGAGCTTACTCAGAGTGCAAGCAATTTCTTTACAACTAATAACTTTTAATGGACGTGATAAACAAATTATTTTATTCAAATATAGAAATTGTAGCAAAACTTGGCTTTGAAGATGTTTTCTGTTACCCCCACAAATATTTCCTCTGAGGTACGTATTGAGAATGTTTATGCTCTTACCCCATATCCATTTCCACCTAAGTATGTATAATGATTATTCATAATTATTGTTTATTCTTAAGACTATTTGAGTGTCGTCGTGTATTATTCAATGGTATTTGTTTCAATTTAATTAGGACCTTGGGTTGTGTTTCTGCACAATCTAGTTGGGATCCTAAGGGACAACTACTAGACTAAATGAAAACAATGGGACAAAGACCCATTGTCACCTTAGTCGGTGTCCCCTGCTTTTTCTAGACTTTCACTGATTGGAGGAGTCATGGTATATAGAAATAACTTGAGAAAGTAAAGGATCAATGATCTATGTGAAGTGACCCACTAAGCCCATTCAAGAAGAGGCTCAAATAAGGCTTGATGGAGTAAAAGGTTCTTCGAGAACTACATAGGAATAAGATTTAGTGCTTGGAATATGTGTGAGGTTAGGTATGCCTAGAATCAAGATTCCAAATGAGATAGGACCTTTCAAGAAACTTTGCTATATGATTTTCCACTTGGAATATGGTTTTAAGTTCACTTAAGATACCTATAAATAAGCCACACAAGACATAGGGTTTATTAATAATCGTGGGAGGATCTCCTCCAATGCATTCACTGGGTCAAGATAGGAGAAGTGAAGAGGTATTTAATGATTTTTTCTTCTGATTAATTTGTTTATATGACCCTGTTGACGGGAAAAAATGTACTGCCGACAATAAGGGGGGTCTCCCCGGTGAAAGGTCCTAATTAGACCTCACACCGTTTGGGATAGGAGCCCCATTCGGTATGTGGGCCCGGCTACCGCCATGATTGTTTCCACTCTTAGTTTTCAGATGAGAAGATGATGGAGTAGAGGTGAAGGTGAAATGACCAATCAACGAAGAAAAATCAGCCCAAGATTAACGAACCATAAAAAAAGATACCATAAAATCTAAGAAACAGAAACAAAAATGGGGATATGCCGTAATTGGGATTAGTTAGCCAAAAACCAGTCAAACATATATGAAAGAAAACACGCCAGAAGTTAACCGCAAAGTAGTTCACAATAGACTACCGTTGTGGCAAGGAAAAATAAACACTAATCCAAAGCAGACATACATACAACCATTGAGAAATAGTTCACAACTGATGACATGCATGAAAGCAAACGTACAACATAATGAAGTACTAGACAGCTAGTACTATCACCACAAACAAGCATGTGAATCAGTGCTGGAAATGAGAATATATTATTAATGTTGTTGCAATGTCAAATACATGTTTACAACTCATTAAAACCCAACAGTGGAACATGGGCTGTTCATCTCAAAGCATGATGCAAAACCCTAGCCTCGCTACCCTTTTTTCTACTTGATACCAAGAGATGAATTCCTTTATCTCTTCAGCAATAATTCCTCTATCATACTAGCTTTCATTGTCGAGCTAAAAGTCCCTGAATCCTTTCTTGAGGTTATACATATAGGCTGAGACAACCCTTGAGTTTCCCCCTTGACTCTTGGTCTTCCCGACTGTTGGGCTGGTTTGCAACTTGGGCCATTTACGATCCATGATCCTGGGAAGTCCACGACCTATGACCTCGGTCAATCTGCAACCTGCGACCTTGGGAAATCTGTGACCCGCGACCTCAAACAATCCGTGACTTGTGACCTCGGGTGATCCGCAACTTGTGACCTGTGGTAATCCGCGACTTGCGACCTTTGGCCATATCCCTTATGTATTTCTCTTTTGGAGATATTAGAACCTTTCTCTACGAAGGACAGTCTTAGCTCTCACCACCTGAACCAGCAGCTTCGATCTACCGGTGATGCCATTTCCGTGCTAAGGGAATCTCCATGAGTCGATAAGTGGGAGGGTGATGTTTTTATTTTGAGCGAGATCCTGGGTATTTGTATAACGAGGGTTTCTTTGTTGGCTTGAATCTGGTTTTTGCGACTTCTGGGGAAGTGAGGAATTCTTTTTCTGGTCGTCATCAAAATTTCCCCATATTACCTGCACAGGAAACATTAAATCAGCCATGTATAACACATTAAATTAGCCACACACACACACACACACACACACACACACACACACAGATATATATATAAGAAGCTCCCATGTGTTGCTAAGTGCTGGGATGGGCTACGATGTGAGACTTCAAAAAAGCATTGCAAGGCTGCAACCTAACGAGGATTTTGGCGATAACTCAGAAATAATGGATCGTTTCTCAAAGGGGACATGGCCGAGCCAATCTGAAAATTAAAGGGGCAATATGCTGGGGCTTGTGTTGTGTATTTGTCATGTATTTAACACGTCGTAGCCAAACGATTTTTCAAAGCCGCTTATGAGGCACCAAAGGCAATTTTCAAATTTCGTTCAAACATAAGTAGCTCCTTCAACATAAGGTTTACACGCTCTTACAATCACCCATTCCTTTACATCCCTTCCTGACATGCACAAATTTTGTATGAGGTTGCAACCGTGGCGTGGAGGTCGTGTAATCGGAGAGTCGCGCCAGGCCTGAATTCCTTCGGGTGCGACCCTGCGACTTGGCGACTTGGGAGAGGTTGCAGAGCGGAAAATGACGGTTGAGTCGTATTATTAGAGTCTTGAGGAGAGTTGCGACTATGCGACCAAAGATAGGCTGCGACCTGGTGAGAGGTCGTAGGGTCGCATGTGATGGTCGAGTAACATTCTTCGAGTCTTGAGGATAGTTGCGACTGTGCGACCAAAGATAGGCTGGGACTTGGTGAGAGGTCACAAGGTCGCATGTCACTGTTGCAACAGACTTGCGACCACTTGGCTTAAAAGCCCACTACCTCCTTGTTGAACCGTGGTGAGGCATTCATATTCCTCTGGGCACGATTTCCCTGTCTGCAATGTTGAAATTAGGATGGATGAGATGCCACGATATAAGCGTAACAAATAAGGCGGACCAGTGTCTTGTGTGAAGCAGAGGGTAACAAAATTTCCATCAATGTGTGATCATTTAACTTCATGTTTCACCATGGTATCTCCTCGTCCAGTGACCTGTGACAGAAAAACCACGATTTCTTTCGTCTCTTACCGAACGCAGAAAAATATACGTTGTCTTAGTATGTTCGACCTGTTATTTTTACTGAGCTTTGTTCTGATGCTAAGACGTAACATTCAATCCATCTTCAAAATGGGCTCATGCATATTAATCGCGTAGAAAAACTTTCTTGATAATATTTATTAAGGGAGGCACGATGAAGCCACCATATGTTGCTTTCTTCTTGCAAAACAGATGTTTCGTATTCGACGTTGTAATCCTTTTGAAGTGCACCTATCTTTGCGGCGGAAATCAATATGGATTGCGGGGTATTTTACACGCGCATGTGGTAAATATTACTTCAAGAGCGTTAACCCCCTTGCCCCTCTCGAAATTCCACCATACCATACGTTAAACATTTGCCACACGTCAAAGAGTAGATTATTTCGTTGTACCCAAAACTTCTTAGAAGACTCATAAAGTCAAACGGACAATTAAACCTTCATGCAATTTCTACATAGTTCAATGTATAATAGTTATAGTATCTTCGCACATTTTCAACCCATGAGTTTTCAGGCATCTGTTTAAGTCCGCTTTCGAATTTGTGAGGTCAGAGATTGAAAATATGATACGATGCCTTCCAAAGGGAAACATGAGAGGTTGATAAATTTATCCTTTTGATTAACTGCACTAAATGATTCCAGCTAGGCTTTGTAGCAACAAGCATAATGGAAACAGAAAAAGGGAGCCACCCTCCATGTCGAACTTTAACGAGCATGGACGAGACATCTATGCTTTCCATAATGGAAAGATAGGTGAAGAGCAACAACATAGCTGGTAAAGGAAACTTCCCAAACAACAGTCATCACTAGCACTAAGATAGTTGTAACCAACATCACCATAATCACCACCATCAAATATGCAGCAAGAAAAGCTACCATGTCCTCTTGCAAGAGAAGATGACCCACTGTAATTCCCCCACAAGGGGTTCTTTGTCAAATGGATTTGCAAAGGATCGCTTATTGAAAGGGAAACATGGGGCCTTGCCATTCAGGGAAATCTAAAATAAATATTGTAAAGCAGAAGGCTCCCTAAGATTACTTCTATGTGCAATATTGTGAGTGAATAGGAATGCAGCTGCCAAGTGATCTGTATGACTAGCCTTGCCATAATGAGGACGAAGTTTAATTGTAGTCATTCCTTCAATGAAGTTTGTAGAGTGTGTACAAATGTGCATAGAAATAGTAAGGATGATACGAACAAGCAGGATTGAAATCATGTTTCCACCGAGATGGGGTTGGCATATGCTTTGTGGGATGCTCTTCAAGTTTACTTTCATCATCTACCAGAGCCAAACACCTTGTAGTGATTTCAAAGACTTCCTTTAAGGTGAGATATTTTCCATCCCGGAATATAACTACCTCATCTGGTTCTTCCTTCGATTCTTTATTTGGATAGACATGTACCACACCATCCTCCATTTGACAATACTGCTCACTTGCTCCTTCCCCTCACCTGTTGGCACATCCTTATCACCTGCCTTAACGAGGACTTCAACCATAGCCTTAGGCCTCACCTCCACATGGGCAGGGGGCATGTGGATGATAGTGTCCTGTTTCACCACTGTGGCCTTGTTGTGTAGCTTCAGTTTCTTTCCCTAGGTGTGGTGATGACATTGTTGAGTATATCGTCCGTGGGATTGACCTGTATGAAACATTATAATATCAATTAGTTCATAGTTCCTGTTTAGGGAATGACACCTCCTAAATAATTTAAAATGAGACTATGAGCTTAAGTGAAGTATCCAAACAAAATGCATAATGATCCATGGTGAAAGGGCTTCTAATGGAAATACACATAAAAGTTTCCATTCGAGTGTATGCATGGTGATTCCCCCACACATGGCGTGGTTGTGGAAAAATTATCTCGTCACGAAGGTAAGAAGGTTTATGAGCGGCTGGGAATAGGCCACGGGGATGTCACTGATCACAGGCTGCGTAGAAACCCTAATGGCTTAAGAGAGTAGAGGGGGACCCAAAATTTTAAATATACCCAAAATTTTGGGTGTTGTTGTAGCGGCTATAATAGACCCTTAAGAAGACCACCTAATCCAATGAAAAACCAACTAGGATTCCCTTTTAAAGGAACACCTAGGGCATAATATTTCAGGAGATTTAACTGTGAGAACTCCACCGAACTTTAATATTCCATAGAGGAGACACAAATTCATCTCTCTATCCAAGCAAACTTGAAAATTTCCACCTCTAAGGAATTTTGCATGGCACCATATCTATGTCGCCTAGGAAAAGGATCTCAAATTTTGGAGATAGGAAAAGAAAAAGGAACGGAAGGTTGATCACCAATATTTCCTGGACTAGTGTCTATTCCTTGGGCCATAGAGTCAATGATGCTGTATTTTTTTTTGAATTCGACTTCAAGGAGGCTAAAAGGTGATGCCCTAGAAACCACTCGTTGACATTTACCCACCAAATATCTATGGAATTTCATGGAAGGAAAACAAATTTCAATCCACTAGGAACATTCATCTACTTGTTATAAAATGAGTAAAATGTGTAATTTACAATCTAAAAATCTTTACAATGAAATTCAATAAATTAGGGCACAAAAGATCAAGTTAGTTGTAATAATTCCACACATTAGACACTTTTTCAAGGAAAATATTCAATAAATAGTAGATACAAGATAACAAGAGATGTACCCAATCATAGATCAAGAAGCATATCCAAGAGAAATTTAAAATTTAGCTCCCAAATATATCGAAATACATCAAAATATCTCCAAGTAGCATCCCAAATAAAAGAGTGAAATTCATAAAAGAGAGACATTCCAAGTAATGATGATGGTCTCTCACCAATGAGAGTCATCTCTATTTATATGATACTCTACTAATTCGATTTAGCTTAGTTATCCCTTAAAAATTATAAAATAATGTGTAAAATATAAATATTGGTGACAATCCCACCAAGTAGCTAATAAAGTGATGAAGAGGCCATCCAAATGTGAGTTGAAATGATGAAATCATGATGTAGAAGGGTCAATGGAGGGCCTTGTAGAGTCCTTAAGGTGCCATGATGAGAGTGAGGACTCCATGAATTATGGAAAAGGGGGTGTCCCCTTAATATCTATGTAAATCATCATGTGGTGCTCCAAATTGGTTCTGGGGTAGAATTAGTGGTCTCATGGGTATCCTAATGTAAAATTAGTATGTAAACTACTCCAAGTGAGGGATATAAAGATGGTGCCTTCCCTACCATGTCTAAAGAGTGAGAAAAACCTCATTTGGGCCTTGGATAAACTACCTAACCCTATAATCATTGAGAAGTCGGTTGGGGGCAATGCTGGTACAAGTGGACCATCTTGCTAATGATGTGGGGCATCAAACAAGTTGTTGAATGTATTGAGGCGTCTCGTGGCATGAGATAATTATTTTTCACATGATGGAAACCCATGGCTCTAAATGCACCCCCTACAGGTATCAATATGATCCTTTGGTAGGATTGGGCCCCAATTAAGTTTTCCAACCCATGATGAAACCACCTTCCAATCCTATATAATATCCAATGTGTCTCCTCACCGTGAGGTACAATAATTCATTAATGCATCTAAGTGGACCAATATTGTTCATCAAGGGAACAAGTGAGACTCCATAATGATTTTCCCTTCTAGATTTGGGTCTTTGATCATGTAACAATGTTACCTCCCTAAGTAGAGTGGCTAGTAAAGAACTCTATTATGTGTTCCCGACCCCTAAAGGGAAAGAAATGTCCAAGGTACATCCTTCAAGTGATAGGTTTCATGTGAATAATGATGAGGTAGATAGGGACACAGGCGCCTCAAGGCTAAATACCATGGCCTCAAGGATGGTAATGTTGAGGGATGTCCACATATTTGAGTGTATAGATGTAGGAGGGATAAATTGTGATACATGAGTTACCATGACCTTTGTTTTCCCAACCTTCTTCATTTACATTTTTTCCTTTCTTTGATTTTCCTTTTATTATACTTCTCAGGGCTCTAGGGGATGAGATCATGTTGTATATGATATAAGCAATGAATAACCCCTAAAGGTGGGGAATTTCATCACCACCAGGGGTTGGGACATGCATGGGTTCCTTAATTATGAAAGGGTGCGCCCTAGGAACCAGGGTGATGCCCATAATTTTAAGGGGTAGAAATCATGTTTATATTTTTCCCAGTCATTATTTTTTATTGTTTCGACCATATTATTCACTTTGTGGTGTCATTTCCTTTTGTATGTGGCCATCGTATGCTTTAATTTCTTTTTTGGTTGCATCAATATCTATGGATACATTCTAGGTCTGACCCAAAATTTTGGACAAGGGGATGGGGTGTACCAGATCCTTGTGGACCCAGTGGTCATGTGGACCAAGAGGGGGGAGATGATGAGATAGGGCATGTAATGTGTGGAGGGGAGTGAAAAATATCAAATGGGAAAACATGATTACACTACCAAAATCAATGTTTCCCAAGTAGTCCCCATCTTAAAGCTATAGGAGAATAGAGGAGATCCCATGGCACTAGAGTTGAGGATTAACCCCCAATTTAAGGTGAGGGAACAAGAATATTGTTTAAACGCTTCCTCCTTCCAAGTAACTCAATAATCCATACCCAAGTATGACCAGGGAAAAATAAGAATAAACACCTGATTACATAATGAAAGACAAACCTTTAGGATTGGATGACCCACCTTCAAACATACACTCTCGATATATGGGTGAGGGGATGACTGGCTCAGGGAGAAGAGATCAACTAGCAGAACATTGACTACACTGGTGGATACAAGGGGCTCCTTGTTGTTGGTCAAAGACAAATCTAGGAGAAAAAATTCTCCTATGGGGTCACCCACTAGTGGTGGGTAACATGTTGTTAGTCTACTTATGGGTTATTTTTTTTCTATTCATTTTAACAACTAGCCACATGTTTTATGTATGGCCTTACTCATTCCTACCATCTCCTCTAGTGAGAAAATAGAGGCTCTTATTGATCCCTTTTGAAAGTATAAAAGTGGCTTGTAGACCTTAGGAAAACCTATCATGAAACATTTAAAAGTTTTATGTTTCTAAAAAAAAATATTTACATAGTGGTAGCAATAGAAATGTAGATTTATATGGAGTTAGCAATTGCTTAAAATGTGAAAAAATTAAATTCCTAACAATTTTTTAGGTTTTATCTGCAATTGTTACTATTGAACATGAACAAATTGTGAACTAGAATTCAAAATGTAGGCTTGCAATCAAGAGCTCAAATAGAAACATTAAATCCATACATGCTCTTCAAGGCACGCAATTTATGGATCTATAATTTGATGAGTGTTGAATTTAATGCAATTTAAAATGAATGTCTTATGCAAAATTAATAGGAAAAGGTTGCATACATATCTATTGTTGCAATATCCATAAGTGTGCATGCTTGTGGTACAATGCTGAAGCAGAAAGAAAGGTTAAAATCCATATATAAAGAGAGCCTTTGTTAGATACAATAGTTATCATTGTAGGTATGAGGGTAGATGTCCCCAAAAGATGTCAAGAATATATTCTAGGCAGGCTCTCAATAGGATAAAACATTTGTAATCTACTTAAATAGAATAGTGATCCTCTCTTATTCCAGTAGAGAAGGTAAAAAACGTCAAGGTAGGAGAAAATTCATCCCATAGTAAAGAAGCTACTAAATTCAAATCTAAGTGGTGACTATGGATGAGATGAAATCTTTGTCTGTGGCCATAATAGCAGCAATAGTATCTTGTATATATATATATATATATATATATATATATATATATATATATATATATATAATTTGTTCCTCCTATTATTGAAATAACTATCAAGGTTTAGGAAAATTGTTGTAGGTGGAAAAAAGTAGTGGAAATTGTACATGTAGAAAAGTGGTGGAATTTGGAATTTGAGAAATTTAAATGTATTATGAAACTTAACGAATCAATTTGACCCCAAAAACATTTTTTTCAGAGAAAAAAAACCATAATTTCTATTAATGAATATAAAAATTACATTTTATAGACGCATGGTGTGCATAATCCTGAGGGAAGTAATTTATTCAACTATCAAATACAAGGCACATAGGCCCCATGAAAAAACCCCATGAAAGTACCACTTGAAGCCCTAAAATTCTGCAAAAAATACTAGCAAAAAAGCCATAAATCCTAGCATCAACCAAGTTGGCCAAAGTGCTAACACTAAGGACTAAGCACATGCCACCTAGTTAGCCCAAAAATCCAAACAAAAAGGAAGACAACAATGAAGTAACCCACATTTTGAAAAGAGGAAAAAACTTGCTGCAAGAGAAGAAAAAATAAAAAGGAAAGCAGGGAATAGGCCACCTTGAAATATCCAAAGAGTGTCCTAGATACATGCCATGGAAAAGAAGAAAAAAATGAGCCGCAATGCTCAACAAGAAACCCTATGGAACCATGCAGAGATCTATGAATACCCCCTCAAGAGAAAGAAAGGATGGAGATGAGTGTGTTGAAAGTGGCACAAAAGAAAGTTGTGATAATGGTGACACTAACGAGAAGGCACAACAAGAAATTTGAAGATCACCCGTTGTAGACAAAACCCACCAAAAAAAACTTGGTACATGAGGAAGCGACTAACTCAACAGGAAGAGGCATGAGAAAGAGTGGTGAGACTTCGGCCCCTCAATTCAACCCAACGTAGACGTGGTAAATAATTAAACGACGTCCACGAGCGAGCAATAGAACCTCGAAAAGATGAGATCCGTGATGGAAGAGATAGAAAAAAATGAAACATGGTTGGAGTAGCTAGGGTTAGTTTCTCCGACCCATTGACACCACAAACATTAAATTTTGTTGGACTAATGCCAACTCCAAACTAGTATTAATAAAAGTTTCAATGAAATTCAAAACTTATAATCCTAAGTTACACATCTTACCAACAATAAGACTTCAAAACATAATGTTTGGATACATTATTTTTGATAAAATACCTTTTTTATAACATTTGATGCATTTTTTCGTCAACCTAGTCCCTAGGGAGGGACTAATAAGTGTTTTAAATATTATACTAATTATACAATAGAAATTTTATAAATAATTTATAAGTCCAAATTTATGATATATTTGTAAACATATTTTTAATAATTTTTGATACATTTGTAGACATATTTTTAATCATTAAAATGATTAAAGTATTTATGAATTGTTTAAGAAAAATGAATTTGGTGAAAATATCATAAATTTAAAATTTTAAGGTAAACTTTTTTAATTAATTATATTTTTGTTTTAAAAATGTGGATAAATCTGTGTATTAAATTTTTAAACTTAATTATCAATAATGATTAAATGGATAGTAAGAATTTAACTTCCATTTAATACTCCAAAATATTCTTAGTAATATGCACAAATGAAAAGTTGAGGGTTCATAATTATGTCATTTTTTATTTTAATTAATTAAAGAAAATGTGATATAAAGAAGTGTCATATTAAATTAGTTATGGTGTTTTTGGGTATGTGGTATTGATAAGCCATGGTATTGACCTATGGTATTGTAGAAAAGCAATAAAGTGAGAGTAAATCTTCATTGTTAAAAATCTTGTTACATGTTTTTTTAAATGTATATATGTTTAACTTATATATTAATTATTTTTAGGATTATTATTAATAATAACTTAAAATAAATTTGTAATTCAATTAGTTTTCTTTTAATTCTAGCAATGTGAAATGTATCATAAATTGAGTGTTTTGATGTTTCTAATAAATTGATCCCTATGGACATTTTTAGTGATACATGTCAAGTTGCCAATATTTAAAAAAACAAAAAAAACATCAAAAATAACTAAATTAAAATTTTATTTTTCTCTTTGTTTGACTCTTAAAAGATTTTAACATTTAATTTTATGATTTACATAGTACGTCATAACACAATCATTCCCAATTAAACTAACCCATGAATTAAAATAAAATTTTATTTTAAATCATTATTATTATTATTATTAATTAAAAAATTAAAGAAATTTATATATGCAGAAATTCATAACGATAGCGACCACTTCTTACACAAAAATATATTTTTATAATATAATCTCTTTAAGAATTTCTCAGATTGTTTCAGGATTATTCAGGATTATAATTAGTATCATAGCCATGGTGCTCTAAATGAGACTTAGTATTTAGAGAAAGAATTTGTTATATGGCCATTGTGGAAATCAACCTCCAATGTAAGAGTAAGCAAGGGAACGCTTTGAGGAGGATTGACCTTTTGAGAAGGAAGACTGCTTGTAAGGAGCCGCTATTGATGAGCAGCCCGGAGAGATGGGAGGGATCCTATTCGATTATTCAAATGGAAGCCAAACTATTTTATACCAACCATTTCCCATAATGGAGGAGGGAAGCTTTCCAGGATCCATGTTGAAGTTCAATGCAAGATTATGCAGCTGCAAAGTCCATGCCGATATGTCCCGTGAATGAGTTATGAGTTATTCTACAATTGATGCATTTATACCTTCTGCCACTGCTAAGGAAACACTATTGCTAAGTCAGAGACAGACTCTGCTGCATCTTTCAATTTTTCATTGAAGTATTGGCTAATCGTATGCATGAATTTGATTGCACATGAAAACACTGTAGAATTTTGTTCAACCGTCATTAATTGTGAGTGGAAGAATTGTGAGCCCAGTTTGGGCATCTTGGACTTTCTTTAGCATTGAAATATTATATCATTAAAACCAATCATTAACCTTGATACTACACCATTAAAATTTCAACCAAAAATTATTAAACATTTCACGTGTAAATGTGGCTATGGTGTGGAATACAGATAAATATATTACAACATAAACGAAGATTTTTCTATATCAATAACATTTTTTTCCGATCTGCTTTGCAATGCATACGACATTACCTGGAAGAGATAGTAGCAGTCTGAGTGCTGTTAGGATATATCATTTCAACTTCCAAGGTATGAGTTGAAGAAGATATCCCCATAACGGGAATGGGCGGTGTATCAACTCGGAATGGAATTGGAGGAGGTGTAATTTCAACATTTCCTACTAACATATTCGGGATCACTGACATGCATGAAACTGAATACACCAGAATCCCACTAAACATAATTTTAGTTATAACTTCCTTTTCTACCGACATATTTCCCTCCCTCAAATTACCAAATTCACCCTTCTGCACCTGCATAAATGCCCATTCAGGGTAGAAGAGTTTGCTAGATCCACTTTCTTTATTTTCGAAATCAATGTTCTTTCTCCCGCCCACCATCTACCTAATCAGCATCCTGTAACTATAGACATCACTTTGGTCAGTGACGACACCATACATTCTCGACCACATCTTTGGGGGAGCGTAACCATCTGTTCCTCTATGAGCTATGGAAATGTGACTTTTATCCTTATTAGACATTTTGGCTAGACCAAAATCTGCAACTTTTGGTAGAAAATTGGCATCAAGGAGAACTTTATGAGGCTTTATATCACAATGTAAAATTTTATTTCTACACTCATCGTGTAGGTATGCAATGCCACGAGCTGTACCAAGTTCAATAGAGTACAACAATTTCCAATCCAACTAATTTTCTGGATCACCATGGACATATCGGTCGAGGGAGCCATTAACCATGTATTCATAAACCAGAGCTCTTTTGGATCCCACTTGGCACACTTGTAAGGACTGCAGTCTTTATAAGAAGGAAATCTTGGGCCCTTATGGATAATGATGAAGCAAACAATTGCAACAATATACTGACCAACCTTTTTCTAACACAAGGTTTTGCAATCGCAGGTAAATGAGCGGTTGATTCAGAGAGAATTCCACAGATAAAATGCCGCATTCTCCAAAGGGAAATTGGATGGTAGAATTTCCACACTTGTAAGCACTCCAGTCTTTCTAAGAAGGAAATCTCGGGCCCTAATGGATAATGATGAAGTAGAAAACTGCAACAATATAAGCAGCGAGAAGCAAAGAAGTAATAACCGTAGGAGCAATAACTGAGGATGTCAATTTCCCTAAACCCGACCCAACAATCAGAGAGGCATACGAAGACGAACTCAAAATTAGGAGTTTGGCACAAGTTATACTAGCATTTTCACTAAAAGGGTGTAAAGACATGTTGATAGAAGTGTAGATGAATGTAGAGGGACACAAAGGTAGCACTGCGGGAAGGATATAGACATGGAAGGTATGAGAAATCATGAGACTAAAGTATTGGTAAAGTAGAGCTTTCGAAATGGATAAAAATGCATTATAGAATATGCAATATATCATGCTTCTATCACCGAACACATAACTAAACTAGAAGCAATTTCAACCATATTTTCTAAACAACATCTGGGAGATTATAATGAGAAGTTGTTTGGATGGGGGAGAAAAAAAATCAATTGAGAAACACTCATTTCATGGGGTGCTCAAAAGCCTAAACGAATTGAGTGTCCTCTTCTCCTACAATTTGAGGAATCCCCGAGTATTTTTATCATGTTGTGATTTTAGATGGGCAACAAGTGGATCACATGCTCTCATTATTGTTTCAAAGTTTAAAAAATGAAGCTTGGAGGACTAGATAGGTTGAGAAGGACAAAAATTTGTTTTCAAATAGAACATGGAACTTTTTAAAACTTGATGCCTATTGGAATTTGGAAGCATGTGGAATAAATATTTCCTCAAGGATGAAGTTGTAGATTATGTGCTTCCCATTAAGTGTATCAAGGATTTCATACCTTCTTTTCCAACAATTTTTTGTTTCACAAGTATGTGGAAGTACAATATACAGGAATGCAACAGTGAACATAGTTCTCTTCGCTTTAGGACTCTTTGGGGGAGGAGATCAATTCCATTTTGATTTTTGATTATGACCTATGTGTTGCAATTAGGTTACCAAAATGTCTTGATGAAGCTAATGTTTGTTCACAAAATAAAAATACATAGTTGCAAAAACACTCCACCCACTACTTCAGCTCAAAAACAAAAATTTCAATAGAAATAATCTCATAATCTCAATTTTCCTCCTTAATAGAAGACTTTCTTTTCTAAGAAAATAAAAAAAAAACCATTACATTATCCCATAATGATATTTATAACAACATTATTTTTGTGCATTTCCTCTTCTTATTTACCCATTCTAACATTTACAATGACCTCCCTCCTTCTCGTAAGTATTTTTGGTGTGGGTCAACGATAACGTAACCTTAAGTTCAACTTCATTTATATTTTTACTTTGTTATAATTTTATAAGAGGATAGGGGAAATGCTTTTCCCACTCAACACACGAGTTCACACAGAGTTACGTAAATGAATTTAACTAAGACAACAAATTTTGCGTAAATCAAATTATGTGAATCCTCTTTTCAATACAGAGTGGCAGAGATTAAAATTGAAACTATAGAGGAGATTAATAAAATAAAATACTCCTTCACCAGTAAAACTATTGTTATTAGTGAGAATTACATTCACAAGGGTTGCAGAGTAACACACATTAAAAACTTCTTTGACGCACCCACCAAAATTCACTCCACGATTTTCTCCCCTTGTATTTCGAGACTTACATCCGCCACATTGCACAACACTCACTTGCTCAAGCTCACATGTAAAATAAAAAAACATATATATGTAAGATATTTAATTCGTGACAAACATAATTTAATACATAGTAAGGGCAGACATCATTTTCTGAACATTACAGAAGTTGCGTGAAGTAAACAACACTTGCGTATTAAATATTTTCCCATACATATTTACTAACAATGCATTAAATTTTATTTGACTTTGATTATTTAACTCTTTTGCAGAATGGATTATGTGCTTTGCTTAGAACTTGTCCTTCTCTGCAAACGAAATCCGTAACCTGCAAAACATTAACTGAGGTATGGCTGCTGCCAATTCATTTAACGTGGTGGTTGAGATTAATTGCCAACACTCCCCCTTAATCGCAACTGCCGCCATTGACCATTCCCAAACAATCTCTTAGATAAAAAAAAAATTCACGTGCTAATGGCTTTATGAAGATGTCTGCAAATTGTTCCTCTGACCTACAATGTTGCAACACAATTTCATCATTGTTAACTAATTCTCTTATGAAATGATATTTACCATCAATGTGCTTTGTCCTCTTGTGAAAGACATAATTCTTTGGTAGTGCAATTGATGAACTATTATCACAGAAAATAGTGGTTGCTCCATCTTGTTCATGACATAAATCCTGCAACATCCTTCTCATCCAAACTGTTTGACATGCTTCTATTGTTGCGGCGACATACTTAGCTTCTGCTGTTGACAATGATACTATCGGTTGCTTCTTGGAAGCCCATGAAATGGTTCTCGAACCCAAATGAAAAGCATATCTTGACGTGCTCTTTCTGTCATCAACACTACTTTCCCAATCACTGTCAGTGTAACCAACCAACCTAAAATCATCAGTTGCAGAGTACAAAACACCATAATCCTGTGTCCCATTGACATACTTCAAAATTCTCTTCGCTACTTTCCCATGTGTCTCCTTGGGTGTGTCCATGAACCTCAACACCAAATTCACTACATACATTATATCCGACCTAGTTGTGGTCAAATACATTAAGCTCCCCACCATGCTTTTGTATAATGTCAGATTGACATTGCTGCTACAATCTTCCTTGCTCAACTTCAACCCCATGACAACTGGAGTTGGTGATGGCTTGTTGTTCTGCATATTAAACCTCTCTAAAATTTCTGCAACATACTTTGCTTCAGAGATAAAAATTCCATTTTCTGTTTGCTTCACTTCTATGCCCAAAAAATATCTTAACAACACCAAGTCAGTCATTTCAAACTCACTTTTCATGACTGCTTTGAAATCAACAATGAGGAAATCATCACTTTCTGTAAAAATCAAATCATCTACATAAAAAACGACAATAAGAAGCTTACTGTCACTTTGTTTGATGTAGAGAGTAGGTTCACCATCACATTTGTCGAACCCATTTTCCATGAAGTAGGCATCTATCCTGCTATACCATGCACATAGTGCTTGCTTTAGCCCATAGAGAGCTTTCCGCAACCTACACACCTTGTCTTCTTTTCCTTCTACCTCATAGCCAGGTGGTTGCTGTTGGTGTCCGGATATGAGCAAGATTCAATCCTTTTTCCACATAAATTATCAACCTGAGGGCGTTAGTTATTTCAAGACTAACGAAAAAGTATATGCAGATACAAGCACATGGTCCGCTGTAGATCACAGGTTTAATCTATAACATAAATACCACTGTAACATCAATGAAATGAACTGTAGAAATAAAAGGCATCCACAACAATTAACGCGACTGTAACAGCAATTAAAGAATCACACCAAACACAACACTGCAAGGAAAATAAAGAAAAACGCAGCACCTGATCAGAAGAGTGGGCCCAACTCTTGGATCAGGGCTGCGGAAACTCAAAGATTACAGGAGAAACAATGAACTGTTGTATATTCAATTAATGATAAAAAGATTAATTACAAAGTCTGTGTATCTGAAAAAGGGTCCCTCGATTCACAACACACATGCCTCTTTATACAATAGTCGTGAAACCCCCAATTCCTCCCAATGACTCCATTGTTACAAAAATACATATTGTTACAACGACAACCGGATTGCCCAACAAGAAACCATAAGAAATCCTAAGATAGTACTGATACACCCATGGCTGTCACGCTGTAGTAGCAAATAAGGAAGACGTTGTAAATGATGGGTTATACCTTGACTTGCGGCTGCAACGCGCCTGTTGTAGCCAAATCTGAAGAAATATAGGAGTTAATATGTGAAAAGGTAAAACCTCCATGACAAATACATCATAAAAAAAATATTCCATAAAATATAGGAATAAGGGTTTTACCTCATGATTTTAAGGTAAATAATGGCAAAAAGAGATAGAAAGATAGGGTAAATATGGGAGAGGAAAGTATACAAATCCGATGCCCAACATCTCCCCCCAACTGGTCTATCTGCATGTCCTCATGTAGCTTGTCGTCTCCTCAGATTTGGATTGGACTAACTTTGATCAACATGAAGCTGTGTGAGGTCCTATTCTGTAGCCATTTCTATTCCTGGTGGCTTATATCCTTCTATCAAAATAACATCTTCCCACCAGTTATGTTCAATGTTATAAGCAGGAGTATACTATGCAGTTGGCAGCCATAAAAGGGGAAATTTAAATCTTAATCCCTTCCATCTAACCCCATAGGTATGAATACATTCCACATAACACGACATTCTTTGTAAGTCATGTGAAAATTTAGGTTCCCCAAATGGTTCTCTTCCCTTGACGGCTAAAGAAGACAACATCCATCTTTTCTGAAAACTGTCCAGGGCTTCCTTGTGAAATGTCGTAATCTGGCCAACACACAGGTCATCATACCACTTCTGAGTTTCTGACATGTGTTCTTTACGACCCTCAATCTGTAGAAAGGTATAATACTTGTTGTAAATGTTCGAGGACTGACCATGCTCTCTTCTCACCATTAATGGCTTTCCGGCTTGATTTTCTTCAAATGTATCCCAGGCCTTTCTCCATTTAATCTGATTGATGGTATAGGAGGTGAAAGCCCTTAAGTGGATGTCCCCCATGAATGGAATGGGGTTAAAGGACTGATCATGCTTTAAATAATACCCATGCATGTAGAGCTCGCACATTAAGTGTTGTCCTATAACATCATGAATTCTTAAAATACAGAGAAATTGAATGGGGTCCTCAATTTCGTACCAAATCTCCTTATATATACTTTCAAGACAAAAGAAAAGAAATTTTTCATGAAGGAATAAGGCATAACTATGTGTAGGAGGTTTGCAGCCATTACCTACTGTGCTAGGGAGAACATTTTCTCCTTATCTGACTTTAGCAACTGAAATTGTTCTTCCAACTCTTCTATCCTTGCCTTCTGTTTGGCCTGCTTCAGTGATGCCTTGTATAACTGATCTATGTACCCTGTAACGACTCCAGCAGCCTGTTCTCGAACCCTAGCTGTTTCTTTCTTGTGGTCGCTCGCCGCAGACTGCCACTTTTGAATTTCAGCGGCCAATACAAATTCTCGACCTTCAAACAATTCTTCGATTGGGCCAGTCTGGGTAGCTGCAATGGAGACTTCAATATTTGGCTTTATTACCCTCCATTTGTAGATTTTTACCTTCCTTTTTAAATGTGAAACTTGCTTCTTCAAATCCCGAACCTCTCTTTTCAGTCTCATAGTTTCACTGAACTGCAGCTAATACCTCTTTTTGAGAGGTAACCTTCTTTTCTCACACTGTTCGAACCATTCCTGTTTAAAAGTGAATTCAAGTTTTGGAACTACGATAGGCTCAGAAGGTGGCAGAATGCTACCAACATCCTCTCCAGATTCTTTCGTCAAGCCCTCCTGGCCGGGCCCCCTATCCATAGGTCCTTCTTCTTCTACATCTCTTCCAGAAATTCCTGCTGTTTGGTTGGCAATTTCATTAACCCCTCTGTGTTCCGATGTTTCTACAGGAACTATGTCTTCTTGGTGAACCTCCAATTGTTCTAGTTCAGTAGTGTCCGGGCCAATATTGGCCGTGTAAACAAATTTTAGTACCGGCGGAACAACCACTTCTTCCATTAACCGTTTGGGTGAACGAAATCCCCTCGCCCCTCTGGGCATCAGGGACTGGAACAGAGAACAGGGAACATACCCATCATCATCATTTTCAGTTTGGACTGGGACTTCATGCATTACTACCTCAACCAGAGTCGATGCTAGTTCTTGTGGGGCAGCATCAATTCCGTGGCTCAATTCCCTTCTTTCCTCTTGCCCTTTTCTTACCACTTCTTCTTCACGGGTCGATACTGGTTCTTGTGGAACACTATCGACCACTTAACTCATTCCTTCTTTAGCCTCTTTTTCCTCAGGAATCACCTTTGTTTTCATAGTTGGTATCGATTCTTGAGGTCCGGCATCGATTTCGCGAGTTGAATCCTCCTATTCTAGCTGAATTGGGGGTGGTTCTTGTGTAACACCCCCAACTATATCAACATCCATATTTATCTGGCCAGGTGATGCTGTTTCTTGCGAAACATCATCACTTGCCATTCCTCTGTCCATAATTCCATTCCTTTGTTCTTCATTGACAAAGGTTGCTGACTGTATAACAATATCAATTTCCTGCACAATGTCCATAATTCCTTCCTCTGTGGGTTCCTCAAGCGAAGCTCGTTCTTGTGTGGCAGCTTCATCTGTGCCTCTAATTAGCTCTTCCATTCTTATTTCCTCTTCCGTGGCCTTTTCTAGTGAGGCTGGTTCTTGTGTGACAGCCTCGGCTGCGTCGCCAATTACTTCCTCCATACTCATCTCTTCAGGTTCCTCCTGATCAACCACCATCTCTTCTTCCTCAGGTTATTCCTAATCAATCTTTGTTTCCATTTCCTCAGGTTCCTCTTGATCAATTTCCTCTAAAGGTTCTTCTTCCACCTGACCAGTCGGAGAGGTTGGCTCTTCTTCTCTAGCAGCAATCATAGTTGCTACCGCTTCGTCTGAGGATCCGTAGAGTTCCACCCAAGAAACCCGCAGCCTGCCTATTTCATGCATGACCAATAATCACACCAATCCATGGTTAGAAATTACTGGCATCATCCAGCGAGAGAAGCAAGAAGACTGTGCCATATGATGTAGTTGTTTCAATAGGAAAAATGGCATGTTTAGGGCATGCACCTTATTCTATGGAAATCAGAGGTGTGTTAGAATTTTAAAGTGATAGTTGAACAAAGATGAGGCTTGACCCTCGCAGGTAATGTATTTTATTACGAAACCTGCAACTTTTTTCCAAGGATATGGTATAGTTCTGCGCTCATATCCCCTGCCCAATTGAACGACACTTTCTCCTGCCTGCAAAAAAAATTCAGGAAACTTCGGGAGAGAAAATTTCTAAGAAAACCATTGTTTCCCTTGATGTCTCAGCCCGCTAACCTCTGCAATTACTTCCTCTGTGACAGGAACTTCCAGACCTATAACCTGCAAATGATTCTCCTCTAAATTGAGTGCGAATTCCATTTTGATACCTCCATGAAATCATTGCAATCTGTCAAAGTAGATATCCCATCATGTGTCGACAAAAACTTGCCAAACCTCTGGATTGCTGCGAACTGAAACTGTGTTTTTAGGCTCATGCCACATAGCCAGCCCACCCATACTGTGGAGACTTGTAGCAACACTTCCTGTAGCAGCAGACCGTTGGGCAAGGTGGTGGGTACCAAATTTGGAGGAAAAACATAGTGAAAATGGACATGTGGTAATGGTAAATAGGGTTGGTAATTCTTGAAAACCGAGAAAAATCATAAAAGAGTATGGTAAGTGTGGTAGAATAGAAATAATAATTGTTCGTACAGGGTGGATGAGACATATTACGAATCCCAATACGATTTAAATGATGATACCACATATTGATGGGATTCGTAAGGTGTACCATAAGCGGAATGTCATTCTTAACTTATGGGGAAATTATGACACCGTCCTTGGTATGACGACACCCCCCCCAACATAAATTCAGAAGATCTCAAAGGAAATTCTTTCCTCCTACAAGAAATGTCACTTGTTTTTCCTGTCACAAACTAGGACATATTGTTGCATACTGTCAGACAAAGATAATCGATTTCAACCAGCAAAATATGCAGAAATTGAAAAGAACACCTCAAGAAAACAAATGGAGAGGACAACCCTACACCAGGTACACTAATCGTTTTCATGGGTATTGTTTTTATTGTAAGGGGTTTGGCCATAAAGCCATGGAGTGCAGAACATATGGACAAAGACTGATGCTCAAAACCCCAAGAATATTTATGAACAATGGAGAGTTCACTCGTACACATAATCCATTTAAAAATATAATCAAATGCTTTGTATGCCATAAAATCGGACACATGTCTTCCAAATGTCCTCTCAAAGAATGTGGTCCATCTTCTCAGAAAAGGTTCCAAACAAATATCTGCCTACAGTGGAAAAAGAAGTTGAAGAAGTGTGACCTTTCTCTAATAGCTCAAGATCAGAAAAGCCAATGGTATATGGACAGTGGATGCTTAAAGCATATGACTAGAGATCAAAGCAAGTTTGTAACCTTTGATGAAAATAAATCTGGAAATGTAACATTCGGCAATGATAAAGCAGGGAAAATAAAAGTAAAATGCTTAGTCAGTCTGAATAATGGAAGGGGAAAGGCTCAAGATGTACTATTTGTGGATGGGCTGAAAGCCAATCTGCTAAGTGTTAGTCAAATGTGTGATAAACGCTGTGAGGTCCTCTTCAGAGCCCAAGATTGTGAGGTAAGATCAAGCACCACAGGAAAGACCTTAATCAAAGGTGTTAGAACAGAAAGTAATGTCTATATAGTGGAAGAAGAGAATTGTTGGGTATGTGTTATATTCTTTCCACGACTAATCACGTGCGGGGGGTCACAGGGGGGGCGGTAGCCCCCCCTGTCGAGGTCCAGGGCAGCACCCCGGCAAAAATTTTTGGTCCTTAATTTCCGGTGGGTAGTCCGGGCCCATGGTTTTGTGCATGGTTTTGCACATGGTTTTGGGGTACGATGGTTTTCGGCCCCTAGTATTTTGTAGATCCGATTAAGGGAACTACGGTTATGTTCTAATCCAGGGTTTATGGATTGGGATTTATGTATGATTTGGCATGTATATATATGTGTTGTAACACTGAAAGGAATATAATGAAAATCGCTAATGCTCTGTATTTCGGGATCCAAGGGAAAATTCGTGTTTATCTCGTTTTATGTTTTATGCTCTCGCTATTGTTTATTTTCAAATATAAGATTCTTTTGTAGATAATTTATGTACAAGGTTAAAACCTACATTTGGTATCAGAGCAGTTTCGTCTTCAAGGGGACACCTTTGCTGCTGAGGGGTTTTTTTTTTTGCTCGGGCTTGAGGTAGACCCTGTTCAGTGGGAGATCTGCGGGATTGATTCTTGCAGTGAAAGAAGATGGCGAGTGATGGGAAGATAGAGATCGAGAAATTTAATGGTCAGAGTTTTGAGCTGTGGAAGCTCAAGTTGGAGGATCTGCTGGTGGATAAAGATCAGTGGATCACGGTAGATCCAGGTACTAAACCAACAGCAATGTCAGATGAAGACTGGAAGAAACTGGATCGGAAGGCTAAAAGCACAATACGGTTGTGTGTTTCAGATTCAATATTGTTGAATGTATTTGGGGAAGCTACGACGAAGAATTTGTGGGAAAAACTTGGGAATTTGTACCAATATAAGTCTCTGGTGAATAAGTTGTTCCTGCGGAAAAATATGTATAACCTGAGGATGAAGGATGGAGACTCGGTGACAGAGCATATGAATGCCTTCAATACTGTGGTAAGTCAACTGTCATCTGTTGATATTAAAATCTCAGATGAAGATAAGTGCATCAGTTTGTTGTGCTCTCTACCAGACTCATGGGGCAAACAAGTGGCTGTAATAGGTAGCAATACAACTACCTTGAATTTTGATGACATTGTTCAAGCCTTGCTGTCGAGGAAATGAGAATGAGAACAAGGAGGGCCACAATGGAGATGCCTTATCCGTATGAGGAAGGTCCCGAAACAAAAACAAATAAGGTTTCGAGTGGAAGATCTAAATCTAGAGGGAGATCTAAATATCCAGGGAAGTTTGTAAAGGTATGCTGGAAATGCGGAAAGGAAGGGCACTACAAAAGGGAGTGCAAATCTAAAGCTCCTGAGAAAGGAAAGGGATCTGATGATGCTCCTTATGTAGAGGCAAAAACCACCTTGGATGAAGGTGGGGATGTGTATTTGGCTTCTTCTTCAAATACACATGTAGATCATGAGTCATGGTTGATTGACTCAGGTGCATCCTTTCACTTCACTCCCCATAGAGAGTGGTTCCGCGAGTATGAGAAATATGATGGTGGTGATGTCTTCCTAGGGGATGATAGGAAGGCCAAAATCATCAGACGTGATGAAGCTGAAGCCAAGGTGGAAGGATTAGAACATCTTTTGATGTTCTCATATTCTCAGTGATTACGAAATATGATTTCTATAAGCAAGATGAATATGTGTAAAAACGAAGAACAGAAAGATGCCTGCAGGATGGTTCGGGGAGCACTGGTATTAATGCGGGGAGTTCGGACTGGAACTCTATACAAGCTACAAGGTAGCACCGTTATTGATGGGTGTAACAGTTATGTGGTTCCTGAAAGTGGAGTGGAAAGCCTAGCTGTCTCTGGAGAAAAGACCATGCTATGGCATCAAAGGCTTGGACATATTGGAGAGAAGGGCCTTCAGATACTGCATAGAAATGGTATGGTAGAAGGTATGTATAATTTCTCTCTGGATTTCGATTTCTGTGAACATTGTGTATATGGGAAGCAGAATCGGGTGAGTTTTCCTTTTGGTGCTAAGAGGGCAAACAAGATATTAGAACTTGTGCACAGTGATGTGTTTGGGCTTGTGTCAGTTCCATCACTGGGAAAGTCTGTGTACTATGTTTCATTCATAGATGACTTCTCAAGGAATACATGGATATATTTCTTGAGGAAGAAATTTGAAGCTTTTGACAGATTTAAAGAATTTAAGGCTCTGGTGGAAAACCAGACAGAGAAGAAGATAAAGGCGTTGAGGACAGATAATGGTGGGGAGTTCTGCAAGAAGGAATTTGAAGAGTTCTGTAAGAAGTGTGGTATAGCACGACAGAAGAATACTCCATACACACCTCAGCAAAATGGAGTTGCAGAAAGAATGAATAGAACACTGATGGAAAAGGCAAGAATCATGCTCAGTGGTACCGGGTTAGGACAAGAATTCTGGGCAGAGGCAGTGGAGACTGCATGTTACTTAGTTAACAGATCACCTTCATCAGCGTTGGAGGATAAGACTCCACATGAGGTATGGACCGGTAAGAAACCCTCTCTTTCACATCTAAGGGTATTTGGATGTGATGCATATGTACATGTTCCAAAGGAGAAAAGGACCAAGTTGGATAATAAATCTGAAAGGTGCATCTTTATTGGGTATAAGGATGGTTTAAAGGGTTACAAGCTTTGGAACCCATAAACAAGAAAGGTTGTGTACAGCCGTGATGTGGTGTTTAGAGAGGTAAAAGATGTTGTTACACATGAAGTCATACCAAAGGAACCTGAGAAGATAGAGTTTGAGCTAAAGGAGGATGAATCAGACTCTACAATAGAAGAAGACTCAGAAGATGAAGAGCCACAAACTCCAGCTTTGAGAAGATCAGTTCGGGAAAGAAGGCAACCAGAAAGGTATAGTCCATCCGCTTTCTGTTCAGGTTTTGCCTTAACTATAACTGATGATGAACCCAGAACTGTCAGGGAGGCAGTAGATTCAGAGGATGGAAAACTCTGGAAGGAGGCCATGGCTGATGAAATGGAATCCTTGCACAAAAACGATGCATGGGATCTGGTGGAGTTGCCAGCTGGAAGGAAGCCCATTGGGAGCAAATGGGTGTTTAAGAAGAAGATGAATGTAGAAGGCAAGGTGGAGAAATACAAAGCTCGGTTGGTAGCGAAAGGTTATTCCCAGGTGCCGGGAATTGATTTTGGTGATATTTTTCTCCTGTTGCCAAAGTTACTTCTATTAGATTACTTTTATCTGTTGCTGCTGCATTTGATTTTGAGATAGAACAGATGGATGTGAAGACAACATTTCTTCACGGGGATCTAGAAGAGGAGATCTACATGAAGCAACCTGAAGGCTTTATGGTGAAGGGTAAGAAAGAACCGGTATGCAGGTTGAAGAAGTCTCTGTATGGGTTAAAACAGTCACCAAGGATGTGGTATCAGAAATTTGATACCTATATACGGGGACTTGGCTTCACCATAAGCAAGGAGGATCACTGTGTTTATTTTAAATTAATTGGTGACCGTGTTATTTATTTGGTCTTGTATGTGGATGATATGTTGTTTATTGGAAATGACAAAGAAATTATCCAAGATTTGAAGACCCAACTGTTCTCCAACTTCGATATGAAGGATCTTGGTGCTGCAAACTATATTTTGGGCATGGAAATTAAGAGAGATCGGGCAAAGAGGAAGCTTTGGTTAAACCAGAGGAAGTATGTCGAGAGTATATTGCAAAGGTTCAATGTGCAGGATAATAAACCGGTGAATGTTCCTATTCCTGTAGGTGTAAAGCTATCTGCTGAACAGTGTCCCAAGACACAAGAAGAAGAGGAGGATATGTCCCGTGTTCCATATGCAAGTGCAGTGGGTAGCCTTATGTATGCAATGGTTTGTACTAGACCAGACATTGCACATGCATTGGGAGTATTGAGCAGGTTTATGCCAAACCTAGGGAAGGAGCATTGTACATCAGTGAAGCGGGTTTTCAAATATTTACGTGGCACTAGTGATTATGGCTTGTGCTACCAGGGAAGACCAAGATTGGAAAGAATGTTGGACATTCGTGGTTTTCTTGATGCAAAATGGGCTAGAGATCTGGACCAAAGAAGATCTACAAGTGGGTATGTGTTTAGCCTATTTTGAGGCGCAGTCATTTGGACGAGTAAAAGACAGTCTGTAGTGGCTCTTTCAACTACAGAGGCAGAATACATGGCAGCCACTCATGCAAGAAAGGAAGAAATTTGGTTGCAAATATTGTGTTCAAGAATGGGGTTGGTACAACAAGCTATAAGGATAGACTGTGATAGCCAAAGTGAAATTTTCTTGGCTAAAAACCCTACTTATCATTCAAAGACAAAGCACATTGATGTTCAATATCATTTTGTTAGAGATATGGTTGAGGCTAAAAGGGTGTTGCTGGTAAAGGTGGACACTTTGAAGAATGCTGCAGATGCATTGATGAAGTCTGTGAGCACTCAGAAGTCTCTTGGTGTAGAGAAACAATGGGTGTTGAAGAATTGGGCCAATGACTAAGCTCTCCTGTGGCCCCCTACGGAAAGAAAACAACAAGTGGGAGAATGTTGGGTATGTGTTATATTATTTCCTTAATTTCCGGTGGGCGGTCCATGCCCATGGTTTTGTGCATGGTTTTGCACATGGTTTTGGGGTACGATGGTTTTCAGCCCTTGGTATTTTTGTAGATTCGGTCAAGGGAACTACGGTTATGTTCTAATCTAGGGTTAATGGATTAGGGTTTATGTATGCTTTGGCATGTATATATATGTGTTGTAACACTAAAAGGAATATAATGAAATATCAAGTTGGTCGTCCCGATTTGGGATCCAAGGGAAAATCTCTGTGTTTATCTATTTTATGTTTTATGCTCTCGCTATTGTTTATTTTCTGTTATAAGATTCGTGTGTAGATAATTTCTGTTCAGGGTTAAAACCTACAAGAATGAAGCATGCCACATGAACAAACTTGATGAATCATGGTTATGGCATAGAAGACTGGGAGACATAAAATTTGACCACATCATTAGTCTGAGCAAGAAGAATGCAGTCAGAGATATGCCAACAATAAAGAAGCCTTCAAATACCATATGTAAATCCTGCCAATCGAGCAAACAGACCCGCACATATTTCAAGACCAAAGATGAACTATCAACAAGTAGGCCACTTCAGCTTGTACACATGGACCTGTGTGGACCTTCAAGAACTAATGCACTAGGTGGAGAATCTTATTTCATGCTAATAATAGATGATTTTACCAGATTGACGTGGGTGGCATTTCTCAAATATAAATATGAAGCAATTGAGAAATTTAAGATATTCAAGGCATTGGCAGAAAATCAAACAGGATGCAAGATAAAATGCATCATATCAGACAGAGGAGGTGAATTCACAGACTATGATTTCGCAGACCTATGCAATGAACATGGGATAAAACAACAGTTTACAATTGCAGGTACACCTCAATGGAATGGAGTGGCAGAAAGACAAAACAAGTAAGTACAACATATTGCAAGAGCCATGATGCAAGAAAGTAACATTCCCCAAACCTATTGGGCAGAAGCAGTACACACAACTGTTCATATTCTCAACAAAGCTCATCTAAGACCAAATTGTGATAAGACTCCTTACGAATTATGGCATGGTAAACCAACATCAATCAATCACTTTAGAGTATTTGGAAGCAAGTTTCATAAAACATAATGACGAAAAACTAGGGAAGTTTGATGCAAGAGCTAATGAAGGAATATTTTTAGGATATGCATCCAAGAGTAAGGGTTACAGGTGCTACAACAAAATACTGCACAAAATTGTGGAAATCATTGATGTAAGATTTGATGAATATCTACCAAATGGAACAAGAAGCACAAGATGCAGCAATCCTCCAGATGATCATGAAGATGAGAACCAAGATAATGATGAAGTGAGAAAAACAACAGAAGATACTAAATTAAACTGAAAAGGTCCCTCAAGACACACTCAAAAGAACCATCCAGAAGATCAAATCATTGGGGACAAGAGTGTGGGAGTCTAGACAAGAAGACAACTTGCTGAACAAACAAAAGAAGTATACCTAGCCATGCTATCTCAAATAGAGCCAAAGAAGTTCGAAGAAGCCAACAAAGACAAAAACTGGATAAATTCTATGAATGAAGAACTGGACCAAATTGAGAAGAACAATACCTGGGAATTACTTCCAAGACCCACTGGGAAAAATGTCATTGGCACAAAATGGATATTCAAGAATAAGATGAATGAACAAGGGCTGGCAATCAGAAATAAAGCCAGACTTGTATGCAAGGGGTATTCTCAAATTGAAGGACTTGACTATGATGAAACCTTTGCCCCTGTAGCCATAATGGAAGCAATCAGAATTTTTTTGGCCTTTGCATGCTATCATGATTTTAAGGTATATCAAATGGATGTGAAGTCTGCCTTCCTGAATGGAGATCTAGAGGAAGAAGTCTACATGGAACAACCTGAAGGATTCTCATTAACAGATAAACATGACTATGTGTGTAGACTAAAGAAAGCCTTATATGGTCTGAAACAAGCTCCTCGTGCATGGTATTCAAGGCTGGAGAAATACTTACAAAAACAAGGATTCAAGAAAGGAGGAGTAGACATCAATTTGTACATAAAGGCTAATGAAAATAAACTCTTAATTGTAATAGTGTATGTATATGACATCATGTTTGGAAGAAACAAAGATGAGTTAGCAAAAGGATTTGCTGAAGAAATGAAATCAGGGTTTGAGATGTCAATGATTGGAGAGATCACCTTCTATTTAGGACTTCAAATTCAGCAAAAGAAGATAGAAATATTCATTTCGAAAGAAAAATACTTAAGAGAAATGTTGAAAAAGTTTCAAATGGAAGACTGTAAGCCTGTGTCAACTCCCATGATCATTGGATGCAAACTATGTGCTAATGATGGATCAACAAATGTAGATCAGAAACTTTACAAATCCATGATAGGAAGTATGCTATACCTAACAGCTTCTAGACTAGACATTATGTTGGCAGTAGGACTTGTGGCAAGATATCAAGCAACACCAAAACAAAACCATTTACTTGCAATCAAGAGAATATTCAGATATCTACAAGGAAATTCACAGTATGCCCTATGGTATCCAAAAGGAAAAAGCTTCACATTGATGGCATACACAGATGTAGATTGGGCCAGCTGTGTGGATGACAGGAAAAGCACAAGTGGAGGTGCATTTTATTTGGGAAAAATTCTAGTGGCATGGCTAAGCAAGAAGCAAACTTCTATCTCTCTATCTACAGCAGAAGCAGAATACATAGCAGCAGCTGCATGTTGCACACAAGTAATGTGGATGAAACAAACTCTCCAAGACATGAAGGTAAGCATTGATGAACCCATTTCTATCAAATGTGACAATACAAGTGAAATAAGTATATCAAAAATCTTGTACTTCATTAAAAAACAAAGCACATCCCAATAAAGTACCACTTCCTCAGAGAACAAGTAGCACATAAATTGGTGAAGTTGGAATACGTACCAACAAAGAAACAAATAACAGACATATTCACAAAATTGCTAAAGAACCATTCGAATATCTAAGAGACAAACTAGTGGTAGTGTCTGTAGATGTTACTCACTGATATGATTGAAAAAAAAACAAAAAAATAATAATAGGGGCTGCATACAAGAAACAGGATCAGTGCAGAAGACAAGTGATAGTCAATATCAGACAAGAAAGCATCACTCCAGGGGGAGAGCTGTCAATAAATTGTAATAAAAGAGCTAGAACAATGGAGCAGTGCATGGAACAGGTCCTCAAGATCACAAGAAATTAAAAGATCAAAAACTACATTGGGAAAAGTTCAACCCTTTTCCATTGATGTCAAAGGGGGAGGAAAAGCAAGCAAAAGAAGAAAGGGTCTTCTAAAAAGCAAGCAGATGAAGTCTTGGAGGAAGCATTGGAGTATTGCCATCAATGCCAAAAGGGGAGACTGTTGGAAATATTGTCATTGATGGCAAAGGAGCACAAAGGAGCAACACCATGACAAGGGAGCAGATTAGATTCAGATGAAACTGTTGTAGAGAAAGAAAGTAAAGTGGCAGAGGCTACAAGAGGAGGGTTTAGACAGGAAGAGGTTTTTTTTGAACAGTCAAGGTTTTGTTTTGTAAGCCAACGAGCAAATTAGACAAAAATGGGTTTGAAGATTGGAATTTGGCCGTAGAAGAATTGATTGAGAGGTTTTCCCTCTGTTTTAATAAAATTGCAGATTTTTGTTTATCTGTGTATGCTTGGAAATTTCCCGGAGGGTTTTCACCTCTCCGAAATCCATTTGATTATACATTCTGTGGAGAATTTTGAGTATATTTACTTATGTGTAAATATTCGCAGGAATTTAGAGAATTCTAGTTCATTTTCTCAGAAGAAAATTATAACTCTGGTTCTTTGGTTGAGAGCGCAACAATAATCCGTCTCTGTTTATTGAGTTATGCAATGAAAATGAGGTTTTCATGTGAAATTGAAGTTAAAAGAAGAAATGGTGAAAATCCACGTTTGAACACGATTTAAAACAAAGTTTGAAGGACAAGCGGTTTTAGAGAAACCATACATTGTTGTCGCGCTGCTTTTGGCATATGAGCGGTTTTATTCATTTTGAACGCGATGAAGTCATATTGCGATACGTCACGGTGCAATACCACCCATTTCACGTTGCTTTTGGGTGATAAATTCCGGAGGTCGAATGAACGCGATTGCCGTTCGATTAGATCTGTGGGAGATCCGACGGTGTTCGCGTTGGTAATTGCACGAGGTTTAAAACAAGGTATGGACCTGAAATTTTATGCAGCAGAGTTTTATTAAGGTTTGGAATCCGGTTATATGAGGAAGAAAGGCTTTAAATTTTTTTTAAAGCACAGTATAATATTACATTACCGAGGGTTTTAAATATTCATTTCCGAAGGCTTTAACGTTATTTCCGAAGGTCATTACATATCATAATGTGCATTATAATATTTTCGAAGGTCTAAGGGTTTCGAAGGTTTAACATTGTTTTAAGGGTTAATATTGTTTTAACATTCATAAACAGTGTGAGTGGTTTTTGCAAACCAACAAATGGTTTTCACATGGGTAAGACCTGGTAAGTGGTAATTCCCTAAATGAACGAGATATGCCTCCGCAAGCGACACGTGGCAAGTAACGTGGCAGCTGACGTGGACCTGACCCCACAAATCGCAAATAAATCAAGATGATGTGGCAAGATGATGTGGCAGTGAAGTGGAAATGATGTGGCAAGGTGACATGGCACGATGACATGGACCTGGCCAGCATATCACAAATCGCAAGATCGGAGGGGTGAAGATCATAAGAGAAAAGTTGTGATGCAATGGATAGAAGCGATGCGATGTGCCGATGCAAAGGGACACGTGGCGGCACAACGCAATATCACACATCGGCGATGCGAAGTTCATCGCATACCGCGAAGTGGCAATGCGATGCGAGGTGAAGATGCGATGCGATGTGAATCGGCGATGCGAAGTTCATTGCATATCGCAGATCGCAAAGCTCAGAAGAGATAACACTCATATACGCCGAAGTGCAATAAAGCGATAATACAGCCTGGTGGGACCCTTTGCACATCGCATATCGGGAGATCAAAGGGACAAAGGCACATGGGATATCTGAATCGCCGAAGTGCGATATAGAGAGCGGACGCGATAAAGAACAAAGCTGAAGCCTAAAGCATTTCAAGTCCAGGAGTATGTGGATTTTCCTTTGGAAATCGTCTCGGAGAGAAAAAGGAGGATTATAATGTAAAACAAAAGGTAAGGTATGAACGTGGGTAGAAACGCTCGGGTAAGGACCTGACACAGAGAAAAGGCCAGAATCGTGTGTTTAGAAGAATAGTGAAGGTTGAACGCTGTGGGCATAAGAAAGAGAGGCAGAGTCGGGAACAAAAGAACATAGTGGCACTGTTGGAAACAAACAGCTGGGTCAAGTTAGGCCAAAATGACAGTTATGCAGAATTGTGTTGAATATAATAGCAGGAACCGAAAAGACAGTGACAACAGCAGAAAAGAAAAATGTATGGCTAACCAAGAGCTGAAAGGGCTGAGTGAAATGTATTATTGTATCTGTAAATGTAAATGATTTAATTATTTCTATTGTATGTGATGCAAAGGAAAGTCTCCAAAGGAAAAGAAAAAATCCACTATAATACACAAATATATATACATTCTGTTATATTATTTTGAAGGTGCTGGACAAGAAAATGAGAAGGGGGAAGGCAAAGAGTCATGCCTATTCATTTCGAATTCCCTGTGGAATGCAAACAGTTATGAGGTGATCCCTATAGATAATGCTACCAGCATATGCATAAAGGGAGAGAGAGAGAATGAATAAATGAGTGAGACAGTGAAATAAGAAGAAGGAGCAGAGAGAGGAGTTGTGAATATCCAGAGATGATATAAAGTAAATTTGGAGGCTGGAAGGAAAACAGTGAAGAAGGAATATAACAGAGCTGATATCCAGGTAAATCAGCATGTGTTTTCATAGTAGTATGAGGAAGTTGGTGCTTCCATATCAAGTTGTAGCTTGATAGATGTCTAGTTGTAGCTGGCTGAGGTAGGAGCCTCCTGTAGGTTGTAGCCTGCAGAAAATAGATGGGAGTTGGAGCTTCCTTGCAAGTTGTAGCTTGCCGAATTGAGGTAATAGCCTCCTGTAGGTTGGAGCCTACAAAAAATCAGTGGTGATAGGGATTTGGAGCTTGCCTTTGCATCACAAAAATAATAATATGTGGTTTTCTCCCTTATGGGTTTCCACTTATATCTGTTGTCTATGTGCATGATGATTATGTGTTGATATTCTGTATTTAATCTGCTTAATACCTGCTGCTCACTTATTAAGATTGTAGTTCCATTAAATACTAAGTTGATCACAAAATGAAGATGTAAATAAGTGTAAAATAAAGTTTTACAAGACCATGGCTGCATTAAAATGATTCACCCCCCTCTCAGTTTAACCAAGGGTTCAACATTACCGTAACGAGCAAAAATTTCTTCAAATAGAAAATCTGAGACTACCTGCTCTGTTGCTTTCACAACTGCTTTGGCTTCCACCCACTTAGTCACGTAATCAGTACAGACCAAGATGTGGACTTTCTGCTGGGAGGGTGGATTAAAGGGTCCAACGAAGTCAATAGCCCATTTCTTGAAAGGCTCGAGGACTAGCTGTGCCTGCAAAGGTATTTCATCAGCTCTAACGGGCTGCCCCATACGTTGGCAACTATCACACCTCTTGACATAATTCTGAGCATCAAGAAAATGGATGGCTACTAATATCCCATTTGTAGCACCTTATGGTCTGTTCTTTTGTCTGCAAAATGCCCTCCACAAAGGCCATCATGGGCAGCTTTCAATACTTCATAAATATCATCTTCAGATACACAATGCTTGAGCTTCTTATCTCCTCTTGTATGAAAAACGTCCCCTGCCATCCAAGAATATCAGGCACTATGATGAATAATCTTTCGTTGTTCCCTATATGACAAATGAGGAGGCACTTTCCCTGTAGCAAGATAGTTAGCAATATCTGCATACCACGGAGGTTCAATAGAGACTGCAAAAAGATTTAATTCATTGGGAAAACTGTCTTCTATTTGTGTGCATTCATCATTGTTATCCATTCTAGATAGGAAATCAACTACTACAGTGTATTTTCCTAGCTTATCTACTATTGTAATATCAAATTCTTGAAGCAATAGTAACCATCTCGTAATATAGACAGGAGTAATAGGTTTATTCATCAAATACCTAATTGCTGCGTGATCAGTATGGAAAATAGTAGAGTACCCGATGATGTAGTTCCGAAACTTATTGATAGCATAAATGATAGCTAAGAATTATTCTTCTATCATCGTATAGTTTAGTTCAACAGGAATTAGATTCTTACTGAAGTAATAAATTGCATACGGTGTTTTGTCTACCTGTTGTCCTAAAACAACCCCTGCTACTGTCTGAGAAGCATCAGTATGTATGTGAAACGGTAATGCCCAATCAGGTCCTCGGAGTTGGGGCCGTGTACACCAACCCCTTTAATTGTCGTGAAGGCTGTCTCACAATCTTTGGTCCTCAAAAATTTTGCATCTTTTGTTAGCAATTGAAATAGTGGATGTGCTATTTTAGCAAAATTTTCTATAAAGAACCTATAATAACCAGCACAACCAATAAAGCTACGTACCTGTGTGGGTGTTTTGGGTACCGGTAAATGTAATATTACCTCTACTTTAGCCGGATCAACTTGAATTCCAACGGCTGAGAGAAAATGTCCCAATACTACTCCTTCTTCCCTCATCATATGGAATTTGACTGTAATCAACGATACATGGGTCTGTTTACATATTTTGAGTACCTTCTCCAAATTTTCCAATGTTGTGTAACCAGCTCCAAAAATAGAAGAAAAGAGATATGAACGCCTTATAAATAAGCCACTTTGAGGGGGCAACCTCCAATTCATTACATAAATGCACAATTCTTGGATGACACAAATGAACAAAACCTCCTTCTATATATAGGAGTCCATGGGGCCACAATATAATCCTAGTGGGGCCACAATGTAATCATAGCTGACCTAACAATAATAATGTAAGGGCACAATAATAACAATATGGGGGTTACAGGGGTACAATAATAAAAATAAGGGGTGCTACACTAACATAATAAGGGGCTATACTAGTGATATAGGGACCTAACATGCCCCTCTCCTTCAAAAAAAGTGTTGTCCTCAACACTTGAGTAGCTGCGGGTGCTTCTGTATAAAATTCTCATCCTCCCATGTAGAATCTTCAGTGGGTAAGTTCTTCCACTTTATGAGATACTCTGAAATTGATCGATTCCGTAGTTGTCGAGTTCTTTTTTCCATGACTACTTAAGGTTCCAATATGATTTTCCCTTCCCCATCAAGTTCTGGCAATACTGTTTGAATTGGAATATTTTCACCTATAACCTTCTTTAAGCATGAAACATGGAAAACTGGATGTACTCGCGAAGAAGCAGGAAGCTCCAATTTGTATGCCATAGTACCAATATTTTGCAACACCTTGTAAGGACCATAGTACTTTGGCGATAATTTATTATCCTTCTTTGCTTGCTTGAGGGACATTTGTTTGTATGGTTGTAGCCGTAAAAATACCCAATCTCCTACATCAAAACTTCTCTCGCTACGATGTTGATCTGCCTGTTGTTTTATTCGATTTTGTGCCAAATTCAGGTTATCCTTTAAGAGTTGGAGAACTTCTTGCTGATGCTCGATGTGATCTTCCACTGCTTGAACCTTCGAATTTTCCCTTAAGGATGATGTGATGGATGGTGGATGATATCCATAAAGTGCCATAAATGGGGTCATTTTTGCTGCAGTATGGAAGGAAGTGTTATACCACCATTCAGTGAGAGGTAACCACTTGACCCATTGTGTTTGTTTATCAGATACAAAAAAATGAAGATATCCTTCCAACATTTATTTACTATCTTAGTTTGACCATCAGATTGAGGATGATAAGATGAGCTATGAGCTAATTGAGTACCCAAACAAGAAAATAACTCCGTCCAAAAATTTCCAGTAAAAATGGGATCTCTATCGCTCACAATAACCCTTGGGCTTCCATGTAGCTTTTGAATTCTGTCCATAAATGTAGTAGCAACCGTACTTGCTTTAAATGGATGAGATAATGCACAAAAGTGTGCATACTTGGTAAGTCTATCAACTACCACCATGATGACACTCTTTCCTTCCGACTTAGGTAAACCTGTGATAAAATCCATTGAAATCTCCTCCCAACGTTGACTTGGAATGGATAAAGGTTGTAGAAGTCCCGGGGTCTTAATTGTCTCCACTTTATTCTACTGCAAAACCAAACATTCCGCCACAAACTTTTGAATATCAGATTTAAGGCCATCCCAAAAAAAATCTTTCTTCACCCTGTGGTAAGTTTTTAAAAATCCTGAGTGTCCTCCTAAAGGAGAAGTGTGCAATTCCAGAAGAATCTTTTGTTTTAGTTGGGAATTCTTACAAAGATATAGGCGATCTTTGTACCATA